>CM073779.1:76435218-76612955 GCA_037158775.1 Hetaerina titia
ATATGTTACATGGAATACATCCCTACCTCCTACTAGTTACAATTTTCAAATCTTATTCAAATTTATTTTGTGCAAAGACTTACTTAGACACACATCCTTCATGCTAAAAGAATCATGATTGTGCTTTAAAAATACAAGATATTAAAAATTATTGGTGGATTTAATTTTGAAATAAAACAATATTTACCTTCACCCTATTATCTATAAGAGAATAGGTTTCCAGAAGTTGAGTGTTATGTTGAGCTAGAGTGTTGTACAAACTTATATCACCTTCAAGATGTGTTTGAAGGTGCTTGAACTTGATTATTGGAACTTTTGCAGATGGAATTGGAACAATATTCCTTATTTCTGACATTTTCCTCAACCTATGCACCAATTCAGGGATTAACTTAGCCACATCAATTCCCTAGAAAATGGAAATTATTAGTTTAAAACTTGTGCCAAATATCATGGACAAAATGAACATAACATAAATATGTAATGACCAAGCAATCCTAATTACACATAAAAATAACCAACAGAGAAGCATTAGAATTATAACTAGTATTTAATAGTAATCAGAATATACGTATTCAACTTATTACTAAGCGAAATGTCCACTGGCAATGATTTCTTATCTGGAGGCATTTTCTTTCAGCAGACTAGACAAATGTCTGATGTTTCAGGAAAATTTTGAACTAAAGGCCAAAGAGTTTGATTCACCCCTATTTTTATCAAAAAAGACGTTGTCAAGCAATACCAAGCCTCCAACAGAAACCACTGCGTCTAACGTTTCAGGAAACTTCATCTCGCCTAATACACAAAGTTAAACATTTTCTTTAACTGCCACCATGCCTTGATGCTCTCATCAATAGTTATAACTTTTTCTACTGCAAAAATCCATATTCGTCAATTGTTTATGGAGACTCATGACATTGAAAGAATAATATTGTCCATTTATGTCATCAATCATGCATCACACTGTAATATGTGCAAAATTTAAATGAGCATATGAATTCTGCTTCTTGTAGAAATAGGTTATTCATCAAAACGAATTTGAATTCAAATGAACAACTGGAATTTTCATGCATTATAAATACTAAATCTTAATTATTTTCAAACACACTCCGAACCCGCAAGAATGTGAATTTGTGCAGAGCACAACAGTGCTGCCTATTGCCAAACATTAGACAAGTACATTACATGATTGAGATGTCCACGTTAGGTGGAGTACACATGGGATAGGTCTGGACTACCTCGGGGCTTACTACAATATGCTCACCAAAGTAAGTCAAAAAAATATGATGTTATTTTGGCTGATAAAAAATAGTAAATCCTTGATATAACAATCCACTTGGTAACAAATCCTCATCATAACATAAAATCTCCAGTTCAGGAAGCAGGAATAGCAATTAAATGTAAGAAGACCATGGTGCAACAAATGCTTGATTTGCCATACAATGAATAAGTTTTTTCCTCTATCATTAAGAGTTTATCTTGATGAAAAACCTCAATCAAACAAATTTTTCCTGTACATTATTTGGGACACATTGTAGAATTCTTAATTTTACAGGGATCAGGGTGGTGCGGAGGCTAACATATAGGCTTCCCACCCAGGTGACCCGGTTCAAATCCTGGAGACAACAAATATTTTTCAGGGGTATCCCGATCCCTACTCGAGGTGCTTTGTGGAGGGCACTTTGAGTGAGTATGACGTCCGTCGGATGGGACGTTAAACTGTGGACCCCTTGGCACCTTTCGACGAGAGTAGGCTAATGCCGACACCGGGTTTCTCTCCACCCTTCCTTTCCCACCCATCCTTAATGGGACAAATGACCTTAGCTGTCGGTCGCCGCCCAAATAAAACTAACTAACTTAATTTTACCCACATCATATATTTCAACATACTGATGATATCCACACAAGATAATACCATGGTGTTAGTGATAAGATGAATAGCTTTTGTAACTCATGCTCCGTGCTGGACAATATCTACTTTGGCAAGGCAAGGAAATTCAGTACAATAACTCTGCCATCTAATCACAAAGGTAAGTAACTAATTCCACTCCACTTATTGCAAATTGAACTATTCTAAATTATGATACATATATAAATATGTATAGGGTCAAAGAAAATAATGGCGACTGGCAAGGTATACCAACAAAATAAGAAGCTCTTTAAATGTGTTGATAACGAAGCAAAAAGATAAGAAGTTAACACTAAGCCAAATGAGGTATTTTTCAGCCATTCTTGCCTTCTCTTGCCCAAAATGCTACCCTGTAAAAAGGACAAATTTTCTGGGAGGTGAAAAGAGCTATTATGCAGTGCAAACAAATTCAGAGCCCTCGTCTTTGGCTGCCACCCCCAAGCAACATGACCTCCAGGTCAATCTAGAAAGAAACTGCGGACATTTTCATCTTCAAACTGTAGACGTGTAAAATTCTAGTGTAATACTGAGTTGTTGGCATCTAATCATATTCTGACAAGCCCTTTCGGTCTTCAGCATTAAAATGTTGTTCTTCAAAGAGTTATGAGTTTTTAATTAGGGTACCATCCCAGAAATAATAATGAGAATGGTTGCAGATCGAAGGAAATTGAAATGCATGCAATAAAATTTCTAATAAATCTGAAATTGGTAAAGAGAATAACAAGAAATTATATTGATTTAACATAAGTCAATAATTAAATACTTATTTGTTACTTCAGTAAATAAAGTTTTGGAAATCTTTAAAAAACCTTTGTTATAACAGAAGCTAAACTTTTAAAATACATATTAAAAATAACTTAGTAATCACTTGGGTCCATCTCAAAGTTTCTGCATTATGTCAGGAAATATTTAACATTTTATCAACTGGTATTTGCTCCACCTAATTTACTCTCTTTCAAGAACAGCTTGTGGCTTGGATAGTAAATAAATCACGTGCTGCTTTTGCCAAGGGTGTAATGCATATACTGTTTTCCTTCCAGATAATTATCATCATAATAACAAATCCTGGCCATGTAGTACACTTCTGAAATTTTGAAATTTTCCGTAATGACAGCACTCAGCAGCTTGAGTACTCGTAATATCAGATTCAGTTTTCTGAAAACATTGCTGATTAACAGTAACAGTACGGTAATAAATTTTTGATTTCCAAGTCCAACTATTATTCTCATTTTTGGACTATTCTACAGAAAATAATATTCACTTGTGCAGTGATTAAATTTCACACAAAGAACATGATGTAGACCTAGAAACAGAGTCAGTAGCTGTATACAATTACGCAAATACAATCGGCATTATGAAGAACCTATAGTAAGTATGCCAGTCCAAGTTTTACCAAAGCAGACAACATTCTAAATCTCATATGAAGCTCACTGCAAAAATGTTGGTAATTGGAATGAGACATAATGAATCGAGGATCTTGGACAAATTCCTCATTGGACGTAATCCCTTTCTGCACAATAAAGCTTCAAAATAAATTGTTTCTTTCATAAGATTTTCATTCTATTTTCTCAATATTACAATAATCAATGGAATAATATCACAGTAGCCACAGTAACTTGCGAAATATTAAAACAAGAGTGCTGTTGCTGTAATTTTATGTACGTGAAGTTTCAGTTAATATATTTTAAATGGTTCTCAAACATTCAATCCCATTTACATTTAGTTATTTCTCAAGATACATTACAAAAAAAGCAAACTGAGTAAATAGTTACCTTCTCTTTTGAAAAATGAACCAACATTGAAATAATATCATTTTGATGTACTTAAATCTCTAAGAAGGATATTAAACTTAGTAATTACTTTTCGAGTGTTATTGGTTTTTCAATTTAGTTCTCATTAATATTTAGTTTATTTTCACAAATGATAATTTAAATAAAAGCTATTCATGTATAATATGCATTTAATGTATCCAAGAACTGACTTTATGAATTCAAATCCAATAATGCATTGCTTGCAAATCACATTGAATCCTAAAGCATCACAGGTCTCTAAAATATATTATTATCCAATTTGTAAATTAAAATGAGTTAAAACTCAAAATTCTTCACAAGGTATTTCATTTCCTTTTGACAAAGAGGAATGTATAACAAAAATATTCCATTTAACTATTAGCCTGACACGCCTGTGTCTGACACGGGCAACTGCTTCCTCCAGAAATCGGTTTGCCCGTGTGTGGTGCTGGCACCAAATTTTATCACTCCGGTTCTGATTTACCGGTGTTTTTATGATTGCTTTCTTCAAGGAATTCCTATTTCACTCATTAGATGCCTTTAGCATACTGCACACTAGAGACATTAGGTGGAAACCCTTGGAACTTGATTCTTTTAATAAATGAAAAAGAAAAACTTTGTTCCAATCAACCACTTTATTTCAGGTACGACTAGTTGCAGCGTTACGGCGTCATCCTCAGGTACAAAGTTTAAAGACACAATCATTGTATATATACCCTCTTTTGTCTTTGATTGTGTCTTTAAACTTTGTACCTGAGGATAACGCCGTAACATTGAAACTAGTCGTACCTGAAATAAAGTGGTGGATTGGAACAAAGTTTTTCTTTTTCATTTATTAAAATGAACTTCCACAAAGTTGAGGCTGAAACTATGGAGTTAACTTGATTCTTTTATTTACAATATTTTGGTTAGGATATCTATGTTTGTGAAAAAATAAAAAACCTGACTTTTTTGTGAAGAAAAAAATTTAAATCATATCAGGCAAGGGCTGTGATAAATGGGAACCAGTAAACTTTATTATCCACCTTTGGTGTGCCACAGAAGCAACTGAGTGACGTAGGATATTGACACAGTTACTTATTGACTTATATTTTTAGAGCTTATTTGTTCAAAGAACCTACTTATTATTAAGGGAGCAATACCTATTTTCATTGCAATTACATTACGTTTTATTGATTCATTTAGTTATATCATGACTCAGTGACCCATCACATGTTACATGAATTAATTAACATTATGAAACATTTAGTAATGACTTTTCTTCAATGCCTTGCAAATTATGATTTGCCTCTATTTACATTTTAAATATGATATGAAGAATATGAAGACCGAGGAGAAAGCAGGCTTCTTTGCCCTTTCAGAGAGTCTTCAGCAAGGACTAAAAATTTTCAATCAAATATAATAATGAAATTACAATAACAGAACCTAAAAAAAATTCACCACTTAAAGTCTAAAAAAATCATAACTATAACAATTCTTTCAGAAAATTATCAATAGAATTTTCAAAGAATGTTAAAATCTTAAGTAAATACTTAAACATCTCATGTTAAATTTCCTTAAAAATAAACTTTTTTCAAAACAAGGCTGACCTTAAAAAATAAAATCTTGATATATAAAATCTATTTCTTGAATTCAAAGAATTTTGTAAAATAAAGATTTTAAGGTAAATTTCAAGAAACTGTAATTTTAAGGTAATTGGATTGGAGGAAACTGGATTTTAAGGTAATTGGAAAATAAGAATAGTGGAAGCAAATAGACTACCTGTTTTGATTGATGAACCATAAATATGTCCAAATCTACATTACTATTGAATTCCTTACTCTTTCAAAAATGTTGTCACATTCCCACCAAATATATGTTCACCAAAATGTAATATTCAATTACTTTGCAGCTGTAAAGATGAAGGCCTGTAATTTCCAAACGATGAACAGTATCTTTTCATGATGCAATGGGGCTCCTGTGCCAATTTCAAAGATATCTAAAGCCAAGTCTTTTTACCCCTTACTGTAACTCCCCACCTATCACATCCCTCACCTTGAGGAATATAATAGAAAGCTTCAGCCAACCAGCCATGAGTTAAGAAATCACACAATGAAAAAGTTTTGGAACCACTAACTTATGAAATCTCTCTCCAAATTTCTGCCGGTGGAGTTGCAGTCAGGATAAAAGAAGAGTACCTAAAACTTCTGTCACATTGGTAATGCCATGGGCATGAATATGCTATGCCTTCTACCTCTTTTCAATATTTTAAAATTAATATGTTTCTGATATGTTCAGCAACCAAGTATAGTCTGCTAACCATCTGTTGCAACAGGTTTGTGAGATGTTAGAACAGAAGTATACCCATCACTACTGCATCAATAAAAAAAAAGCATTACTTAGTAAATTACCTTTGAGTCTGCCAACACAAAGCCTATCCACTAAGCTAAGATTTAAGTTAGCAAAAATAACTGTAGTACAAAAACCAAATGGCATGGAAAATAAGTTTGACTTACCTGTCCAGTGGTATTTCCCTTAAACGTTAGGCAAATATCAATGTCCGAGTTCCTAAAGCCAAACCCATTTGAAGATGATCCAAATAATGACAGTTGTACATCAGGATAATAGCCACTTAAGTACCTTTGTAGCTGGTTTAAAATCACACTCCTAGTCACGATATCATTGTGATTCTGCGAATTATTATCTGTAATGAGAATTTAAATCACTTTAGAATATTATAATAAGCCTCTCAATGATATATTACCCAATTTTCCCAACTTACCATACACATGCTCACAAAAATCATCAATATGTGACATGAATGTCTCTGTCATTGGTGGCAACAGCTCTAATGGCGGCAGATGGGCATCTGGACATTGAGATTTTGAATGACCATCATTACTGCAAATGGCACAGATTGTAGGAGGGATCTAAAAGGAAAAATCATTCCATTCTACTTAGTTTATCCCAGCAATAAAACAGCAATATCAATTGAATGAATATTCTCCCTCTACTAGCTTCTCAATACAGAAATGTCTACTACTTAAGACATAAATATGTTAACTTCTCTTCGGAATAGAACTCAATTAATTAAAATTTTAAAAACTCAATTAATAAAAAAGTAATTAAAATCTTTACAACATGCATCCAAACACTTATTTGGTTTCAATTTGTACAGTAATCAACAGGAGAGCAGAATGGTATAACTGGCTTAACATTAAATCCAAAGTATGATTTACTTTTATTTATACACTCTTGCAGAGGGGTCACAATAGAGTACAAATTTGATTGAAAATAGTCTGATTTTTCATCATTCTTGGTCTTATAAAAGTTCTCACATGGTCCCAGCCAACATGGTATACATGGGCAATTAAAATTTCATGAATATTTCATACACAATTATATTTCCAAATAATTCCTCTTAAACTAAGTTAAGATATTTTACCAAAAGTTGGAGGGAGTGCAACTGTTATAATGAGTAGGATAATAAAGTGAAGGGTCCATAAAACTCAAAAATATTATTTAATTTATGTATACTGTTTAAAAACATTTATTTACTCTTTTTCATTATTGTTAAAAAATTTTATCAGCAAAACATTTCATAACAGTATTCAAATCTCAATTTTTCAAACACAGTAAAACTTGCTTTAAGAAAATTAGAGGAGATTGGCCTTTGACTTCATTATAAACAGGATTTCATTATATCTGAACAACAGCATTTTTTCCTTGCATGCATTGCAGGCTACAGCCTTGCATGTTGTAGGATCGCAAGCTTTTTTACCATCATTTATCAATATTAATGCAAAATTCTCAGCAATTTATCTTCATCCTACAGCATAACCTTTTTTTTTTAATTTTATTCTAAATGAATAATAAATTGAAAATATCCTCAACGTCCTCTGGTTCATGAGCGCCTTGCTATATTGTTTTAGCAATAAATATTTACACATGCTCCTCTTTTGACGCACACTATCTCTACAGTGTAATACCATTACGATTTCACTCAGGCAGACTGTGACATTGGAAATCTAGACATAAGCATTAAAGGTTCTGCTTGCTTCAAGAAATTTTAAATGCAAAAATCTTCTAATTAGTAAAGAATTATGTCAAACCATACCAGATCGGTATTTTCTATTAAAAAAATGAGATAAAAAATTAAAGAACACATTATGAAACTCCATATACCAGGTCAAAAATTCTGATCGGTTGCGATTATAATTAGCACTGAACTCACACACCTTCCTCCTACTAATTAACACATCACAGCATTAGGACCCCAAGAAATCGACAGCCAGTGAGGTAGGTTGTTCACAATCATAAAGATAAATTCACAAGAATGTCATTGTTTCAGGCTGCAAATGAAGTTTTAAAAAATAAAACTTAAAGAGAAAATTTCTATCCATCAAAGTGAAGATAAGAATTCTTAACAATGTGCAATAAAATTTCTAAAATTTCAAAAAAGGAAATAGGAAAGAAATATAACCTCTCATCATCTGCTCTCTAAAATATTTTTTCCCACATTTATTAAGAGAAAGAAATAAATATACTTTAAAGTCATGATGTATACACATTTAAATGCAATACAACACAATTCTGCAAGCATCGATGGAGACAATTTTGGCTACTACATTCTTGAAAACACAAGGAAATGAAGAGACATGAAATCAACAACATTTACTTCCAGACACACAAGATTTAGAGTAAAAGATAGAGATATTAGTCATAACTTTGAAGAAATAAAATTAACTCTGTGCCTACCTTGTTACCATTTTCTGCCACAAAATCATACTGGATCATTCCACTCCTAATGTGGTTACTGAACAAAATAGCATCTGCCAGCGACAGTTCTTCTGCCACGATATATTTACTTTTCTCTCCCAGTAATTTTGATGCAGCAATTGCATTTAGTCTACTGTCATTGCATTGGCTTGCTAGTGTCTCAGTTGATGGCAGTTCTTCAAAGCAAAAAATATCATTTTTCCTGCGAATCTTCAGCCAATATTGTGAAAGTTCATTAGTCATTTTTATATGCTCCTCATCGCTTTCAAGTTTGGGATAAGGGGGTTGAATGTTTGCATAGAGATGTCCTCTCAATGTCCGAGGAATTCCATAATATAGATAACTCTTACGAAAACAGGTCATTATGTATTTAAAACTGAAATTATGTATGATTGTGCGTGAAACATTCCGCTTCACACTAAATGGATCTGAAAAAAGACAAAAAAAATACATGATATCATGAACACCTTTTGACAACCCAAAAAATTTGGAAATCAATTTAAGTTGAAATCTTTCATATTATTCACTATATTTACAGATAAGTGCATTGAAACTACATTAATGATTGCAATAATAAATGAAAATTTTGATTGCATTTAACTAATATGAATACATGTAATTCAACTACTTAAATAACTACTAAACAATTACCAGCATAAGGCAATTTTCTTCAAATTGGGAGTTCAAAGTGGAAATAACTTCTTAATTGCAACCAAAACTTTACCAGTTTATCTTCAGAAAATTATTTATGAAAATAAATTAATTACCACATGTAATTCCATATGAAATAATTAATAAAAAATAATCCAAAAATCAAGTACAATCAAGCAGGAGTTATGTTTCTGTATTTTAATCACATTTTAACATGTTCATTAAAAAAAAATATTCAATACAGAATTCATTCCAGCAGTCATGTTGACAGGTTTTGAATTTCACATACAGATAAATTCATTAATATTCCATTACTTAAAAAAAATTATAATAACAAACACTGCCCAAAGGTTTATTTTTCAGTTAAGTTTCGACTCGCATGTGGTGCTTCCAGAAAACATATGCGCATTGGACTAACATGGATGTAACCCATCTGCTAATACGTTTTATCTCTCCGGATAAACTCTGAGGCTACAGACTTTCAACCGCAAGTAGTATGAGAGTGTTGTAAAGGTATAGAAAATGGTAGTAATTATTACAAATTTTGATAACATCAAATTTTTAAGAAAAATTTAGAAAACTTATGCATATTGGGCAAACGAGGATGTCGCCTCTCTACTGTTATATCACATACCTCCCAATAAACTTGGATGCACATGAATTCAACCTTAAGAAGAATGAGAGTGATGTAAATTCATAGAATATGGTTGCCTTTATTACAAATTTGGATTTTATCAAATCATTAAGAAAAACTAAGTGTTGCATAAAGAGTTAAAATTAGAATAATCTCAAGGAATTTAAAGAGAGATGATTGTTCTAGAGCATTACACTTACAATTGAAGTCATGAATTATGCTTCAGGACATAGAAACAGGTCAACTTGAAGATTTTTTTGGTCTACTTTTGACTGAGAAGGATACAAAAGAATGGAGGTAGCAGAAGATGGATTTAGTAAATATATATTATTATTATTATTAGGTAATCTACCGGTTAAGGTAGGTTTTTCGAAGGACACAACTATCAAATAAACATTTTATAACTCCAAAAAAAACTCAATCTAGCAACCTAATCTACATCAGATCCCTCTTCATCTCTGTATACTTCTTTCCTCCCTTCATCCTGTCCAACATCCCTATCCTGTTCCTGCCCTTTTCTCGCTTGCCCAACATTCTCCCCTCTATTACCTCCAACATTCCACTACCACTCAATACGCTTTTCATCCATTTTTCCTGCCTCCATAGGATTTCTCTCAACAAACCCCTCTCCTCACCCACCATCTCCAGCACTTCTTCATTTGTTTTCCTTTCGGTCCTTTCACCTTCTCCATTCTTCTCCACACCCACATTTCAAAATCCTCCAATCTACATCTATCCTCCTGCTTCAGTGACCACATTTCCGCGCTGTACATAGCTACGCTCCATATCAGGGTTTTTACGAGTCTTGTCTTAACACCCCTACTCAACGTCCCCGTCATCAACTCTCTCCTCCTTGAGAAAGCCTCCTTGCCTAGCGCATTTCTTCTCCTTACGTCCCTAATACTTTGACCGTATTGTTCCTAAACACTTCCAAGATATGTTAACTGTTCTACCTGCTCTATTTTCCCCCCACCTATTTTAATATTTAGCTTAGCCTTTTTCTTTCTGGAAAATCACATAACCTTTGTTTTATTAATAATGATTTTCATCCCATATTTATCGCACTGAACCTCCAATTCACTCAGCAATGCCTGTAACCCCTTGGCTGACTGAGCAACTAATGCTTGGTCATCAGCAAACCTAACCGATTTTACGAATTCCCCTCCGACTTTCATTCCTATCTCCAGTTCTTCCCATGCCTCTTTAATCATTTCCTCCACAGATACGTTGAACAGCACCGGGGACAATGGGCAACCCTGCCTTACACCTCTTCCTAACACTGCCCATCCAGACTCTCCATTCCCCACTCGCACCTGAGCAGTCTGAGACATGTACAGGTTGCGGATCAGTCTCGTCTCTCCAATCCATTCATATTTTCTCTCTATAATGCTCTCGTCCCCGCCGCTGTATATAATAGTAAATATATATATAGGAATAAAAAAACTTTATGCTCTTGTGCTCCCAACAGGACAAAACTTGAGGAAAACGTTCACAGCTGGATATTAAATTACCAGAAAAACTGGATTGCTGCTGGAAAAAAATGACTTTAATGGATGAGAGAAAATTGGTGATAGGTATGTCTACTGCAGATTTTTCTGAGATGCCAGGGTGCAAGGGATTCGTTATGAGAAAAGGTATGTACATTCGACATTTAGGGTGCAAAGACAGTTATGATAAAAACTTCTGGTAATGAGAAGACATGCTACAGTGTTTTTCTCGTGCACTGAGCTGATTGTCCAAAACTCTCTCCTTCATTAATCTTTAAACAAAAAACACTGCCACATCCCAAAATTCTACATGGACTTTGTATTCATGTTCATCCCAAAGGATAGATGGATGTAGAGGGTATGAAGCTGTGGTCAGAGGTGTAGTTCGGGTGGCTGTCTGAAGAAATCTTTCTTACCAATCTGTGATCATTAAGGGCCAAGGAAAAAGTCAGCAAAAAGCCTTGCTACTGAACTAAAGGCATATTGCTGATTCCTGAAGGATTAGCTTTTCATGATGTTTCAGCCAATGAAACGTTCAAGACATTTATGCAAGAGGAATGGATAGTATAGACTGAGGCACAGAAACTTAAAAGTTGGATAATGTGGAATTAGCAATATGCTAGATGACATTGTGAATAAGGAAAACGACAACTCCAGTGAAAATAACTACGAAAATGATTTAAACAGCAGCAATGATGAATTCCTGGGATTTTTTAATGCATTGATATGTTGGAAACAATTTCAAAGAGTAAAAATCATTTATCTTAACCAGGATATTCAAACCCAGATCCCAAGTGCTTTTGCCAGTTAAGCTACTGAGATGTCCTTTTACATTTTACATTCCAAAAGTTTAGAGGCTTTAAAAAGAATAAAATGTTATGATGAAATACTGTACATACAATGCCACAGGAATTGCTAGTCACATGGATTTAATCACAGTCCACAAGGTTTAAGCCAGCCTTTTAACACTAGGGTATTAATCTTTTTAGACAAGGGGATTGAGATGGTGCAGTGGCAAACATACAGGCTTCCCTACGAGAGGGCCAAGGTTCAAATCCTGGAGACAACAAATATTTTTCAGCAGTATCCTGATCCTTATTTGAGGTACTTTGTGGAGAGCACTTTGAGAGTACGACATCCATCGGATGGGACGTTAAACTGCAGACCCCTTGGCACCTTTCGACAAGAGTAGGCTAATGCTGATGCCAGCTTTCTCTCCACCCTTCCTTTCCCATCCATCCCTAATGGCGCAAACGACCTTAGCTGTCGGTCACCTCCCATAAAAACTACTACAAAAACTACTTTTTGGACAATTTCACGGAAACTTCAGGACCTTTTGCAAAGCTTTCGAAAACATATTTTGCACGTATAAGGCAATTTCCACAGCACTAGTTTATCCTGAAAAAGTTACACCATAAGACTAACAGGAATGGATTTTAGTAAAATATAATACAGAAACTCTGTATTTACATTTTCAGAATTAATGTTTTCCTGCTATTTACAATTTTATCATGTTCCACAAAATTTCATATTCTTACGTCTGTGGAACCCTATATTTACACAATTTCATTTTCAGAAATTCTGCTATTTGCATCACTATGCATTGGATTAAAAGATTTCACATTCTAAAACAGTTACTCATGCACATCAGCCTTTATAAAAAAACTCTTTGGACTTTATTCCATAAATTTACACTTAAAAAATGGGAAAGAGTAGTAATGTGAATGGTTTTATCAAGGAACTTAAATGTGGTGGGAATATTGAGTGCCACCCATGACAGTAACGTGAACTACTTGAACTCAATCTCAGTCTGCAAGGAAAAGATTCATGCTATGAAATGAATACTTTGCCCAACAAGGAGTTAGTTATTTAATTTATGCATTGTAATAACAACAGAGAGACTATTCATGTCACAGATCAGTTTAAAATACAAGTCATGGTAATACGTTTGACCCAAACATGCTGTGTGAAAAATGCAAGAAATGGTAACTGACATCTGGGATCATTTTCACTGTCTCCATGCAAGCAATATGACAGTGATAGGCTCCTGAATAATTGAAAGATATGTTTTTGTGAGCTCCAACCACTTGATTTAGATATAATTAATTCATTAAAGGCAAATTATTGAAAATTAATAACTCCGCATGAATGTAATAGGAGTATAAAGGCAGACATGCCAACTTTCAAAAATGAAAAATCGGGAGGACATGCCAACTTTCAAAAATGAAAAATCGGGAGATTTTTAGAAGTGTATCACGAAGTAATCACTTTTAATTACCACAATATTTGCATGGCACCTTAATCCCTTTATGACACTTTGCCAATTTTTAATGAATGTCACACTTTATTAACATGTTAAGCTAAGTACACAATTTGAACAGTTCATCAAGAACGTAAGAAGGAAAAATCGGGAGTCTCCCGCTTAAATCGGGAGAGTTGGCATGTCTGATAAAGGTAATTAAAATTGAGTGCACTAGATCCCTACACTACATGTTATGGTCTTGGAAGCAAGTTAAGGATTCTACTACATATAACTGCTTTAGGAAGAAAGGATTTTATGCTTCTTGTGATGTAGAAATTCCAGGTGAGGGTATTCATAATGACAATGATACAACAGATAATGACTTCTGTAATTAAACATGTACAAGTGAAAATTCTCTTATCCTACTGTTTGCATTTTCCCATGTTGTATGATTTTTTCCTGGGGTCCTTAGAAAAGTGCAAATAGGGGATTTACTCTAGTTTAAAAACATCTGAAGAGGTCGTTTGAATAAGTTTATGAAAGTACTGTTGCCATTTGTTTATCCTATCATCTATGTGAGATTGCAGGTCAAAATTATCACTTAATATTTAACCCCCAAATACTTGTGGAACTATGCCTTCATGAAGAGTTTGCAGACCATAGAATTAACTTTCTGCAAAAAGTTTAGGATCAAAGTATGCCTATTCCCATTGATAGCAAGATATTCTAGTTTACCAATTTTGGAAAACTTCCTGCTTTTACTTCCATGCTCTTACAGTAGACCCTTGCTTAATGAGTACCTCACACAGTGAATAATTCCCATAATGAGCAAAAATATTTGTCCAAAAAATGACTCTCTTAACAAATGATTTTTTGCATAACAAATGTCAAGGAGAGGAAAATTCCCAGGTTGATTACATGTCTGCTACTTCAGTTTGTGTATAGCACTCTTTCCACTAGCATCTTAATGTCACTAATGATCACACATTTTTCCAAACTTGTGCTTAAACTTATTGAGAGTGATTTTTAATTCAAAGTTCAATAACATTTGAACAGTGTTTTAAAATTGACCCAGCAGAAATATCCATAGGTAGAAAGTCATAAGAGAATAAAAATAAAAAATAACAATAAAACAAAAAGTAATATCATTTAAAATTTGGAGCAAGGTGTGAGTAAGGCTGATCTAGTATGCACATCAATGATTGGCACTTTCTTTTAGAATACAAATAAGACTAAGGAGAAAGATGCTTCTAATAGAATGACAATAGTATCTAGACAAAAGCTACCTATTCTCAACAATGTTGAAAGGTTACTTCTCATACGCATTAATGAAAAGCAATGCAATGCAAGCAATGATGTGACACCATTAACAAAAATATAATAAGTGAGAAGGGGCAAGTGATTTTCATCAACCTCGTTAATAAAATGTCAGGATCATCAATGGCCGAACATGTATTTAAGGGGAGATGTGCATGGTTCAGGAGGGTCGCAAGAAGAACCATCATCCACGGCATTGTGAGGCATGGTAAAGCAACAAGCTCTGAGTCAAAGGCAGCCGAGAACTTCATCAGTGACTTCAAAAATCTTGTAGATTCTGAGAGTTACCTGCCACATGTTTTTAATTGTGACAAGATGGCAATTCCTGGAAGAAAATGCCAAAACAAACCTTAAAGGGTAGGCTGAAAACTAATGCAAACATGCTTGTAGACCAAAAACAAAATGACCTTCAGAAGCACTCCAGGTGGCATGTGGAAGTAGCATTCCCCCTCAATATGCATGCGCAGGTTTGAGGTTGTTTCATTCATCGAGTGTATTTTGAAAAGTGGAAGAATGGATACGTGTTCTAATGCTATACCAACACAAATTAAACAGTGTGCTGCTGTTGAATTTTTAACTGCTGAATAAGTGACTCCTACAGAGATTCATTGCCATTTAAAGGCTGTTTATGGTAACGATGCTGTTGATACGTGTACTGTAAATTGATAGTTAGTAAAATTTGGTGGTTGCGAGCCTGGAAAAGCCATATTTGATAAAGAAACTTCTTTTGACTGTGTTTTGGGATGCTCACTAACTTACTGTGACTGATTTTCTGAAACGAGGGGCAACGGAAAATTCTTCTCAGTATAAAAAAACCATAAACACAGTAATCAACCTGAAGGTCGGTTTAGAAGGTGATGGTAGAGCTCACCCATGCACTAAGCCCAACGGCGTGTGAATATTCACACATTAGGGTAGGGGAGCAGTTCCTTTCCCTGTGCCGGTTATGGTTTCCCAGGAAGATCTGGTACCCGAAAAATCAACTAGCTTGGGTGGAGCTACACGTGCCCAGAGTGTCTTGCCCAGGAATCGAACCCGGGACCCTCCGGTCAGCAGTCCACCGCTCTACCCCCTGGACCACCACGACCCACTTTTCTCAGTTATAGATTCTAAAACACCTCCGAAATCAAATTTGTCATGTTAAAGTCAGCCTGGCTCCAACAATCTTGCAACAGGACACCGCCCGTCCACACACCTTGCGCAACTGGAAGGACTGCGAAACCTGGAATTTGAAGCGATTCCACACCCACCTCATTCCCCAGATCTTGCACCTTGAAATTTTTATTTTTTTTCTTAACTCAAAGAGACACTTCAAGGGTAATCATTACACCTTGGACGATGAGGTGAAAGCATCTCTCAAGTCCTGGATTCGAGAAAAATCGGCAGAGTTTTCAAGTGTGGAATGAAAAAACATGTTACATGTAGGGAGAAATGTGACAATGACTATGTTGAAAAATAAATATGATTTTGAAACTTGAGAATTTTACTTTAATGTATATTTGGCCTGATCTTGCTATTTGTTTTTGTTTGCTCTCTACAAGCAAGTGTGCATTACTTTTCAGCCTAACCTCATATATTTGTGCACAACAGTAAAAGAGAATGCATTGGCCGACCACAAGCCAATAAAAAGCTATCCCACACTTCTATTTTGCACAAATCCAAGTAGGACTTGTAGTATGAAACCCCTGCTTCTTTACCATTCAGAAACTCAACAAGCATTCAAGAAGTATTAAGTCCAAACAGCAGGTTATATGAGATGAGGAGATCACAGGAAACTTTTGTATTGCACAACGCATACGAGGCATCACCCTTTTAAGGTAGGGGCGATGCACACCATAGATTTATTACACAATCATTTTGAGTCTCATTTTATTGCTTTTACAAATTGAATTCGCTTCCCAATTGCTTCATTCCACGATAGAAGAAAATGTGAATGTGATCCATGATCCAAAACAATGTGTACATAATTTTCTGTGAATAAACCTTACACAATTTATTTCTTTTGGCATGAAAAGCATTATCATGTTTCACATTAATTTATATGCAAAATGTTGTTACACTAAATGAGTGTTTCGGTTTATGAGAAAGATCGCAGAATGGATTATGCTCATATTATGTGGTTCTATCGCATAAGCATTAGGTGGAAAAAGGGACAATGAACTCTCAATTTCGCCTCAATAGAGTTGTTAAATAAATAAACAAATACTCAGAAAATTGAATAGTTCAATTAAAAAATTAGTAGCTATATGCACATCATTTATTCACTGTAGAATCCCAGAAATTCATCATCACTGCATAAACGCCTTTCAATTGCCTTGTTTCCATGTTCTGAAGGGTAATTGACAAATTTATGTTTTTATGAAATATTGTATTACAAACTTCTCTCTCAAGATCCCATGAGATCATTTCAACTTTTTATGTGACAATAGTTTCTGTAATTATTTAGATATTATTAAAATATGTATTAAAAACAACCATTTTCTGTGCCTATGTGAAACTATGATACTAATTAACCTGGATGCCTGTCGACTCCCGAGTTTATCAGGAGAGGTACTATGTATGTTTGCATCAGCAGACAGGCAAAGTCCCCATTGGCCCAATCCATATTAAGTTTCGTAGCTGCACCACATGTGAGATGTAACTATATGCACTACAGTGTATATGTTTGAGTAGGTTTTATTTCGGAAATTTCCAAAATATTAAAACTCTGTCACTCACTAATAACTCAAAACAGTGATATTATGGACATTTGTTTTAACAGTAACCATTTTCTATCCCTGATGCAGAAAAAATAGATAATAGTAAGTATTTTCCAACAAATCAGTTGGCACTCACAGGTCGAAGTTATACCCATGTACCCCAAGCCCATAAGATGTAGGCTGAATTTAGAGCACACTTTTAAGTGAAAAAAGTGTCTTAAGGGCCAGGAAATATGGTAAATGCATGTGCTGGAATCTATTTACCTTATTTTATGTGATGATGATCCAGTGATTTACCAAAAGTGTATGCTATCTAATTCCCTTTTATTGTCACAAGCAAACTCAAGGGTCCTGGTACTTAAAAAATATATTAATCATGCTCCTTTCTCGTTCCAAGGATTTTTCATTTTACTTTTACTAAATTCCCAACATTCTTGTTTTTAGGTTGGCTTGTTTGTACAAATAAGCTGATCTCCAATGGATGCTCCATGCTGTTTCTGTGCATTTCCATTTCGTAGATTGGCTTGTTTGTACAAACAAGCCAATCTACGGAATGGAAATTCACAGAAACAGCATGGAGCATCCATCAGAGGGAGATAGTGGAAGCCTTAAGGTTAAATCTAGCTGATCTATATTAATTTCTTCATTGATAATTTCAACAATGGATCTCGATTATTTTCTGTATATTATCAGTGTGGCCTTACCGGTTCAAAATAACACAGTTTTTACTTTCTCATTACACTACTCCACAACCAATTCAATGATACCAACTTCCAAAAGAATAACTAAATATTTTGCCAATCTGTATGCCTTTCAATACTCAAGTATTTATCTTGTTCTAAATACCTAAATTTGATTAAACTTGTGGATATGCGTATCTGTTTTCCATTCTTTTTTTCTAAAATACTATCACAGTAAATTTGTTAAAATTCATTTTGATCCCTACTCATTAACCAATCAGTAAAATCATGACACTGCAACTTCCATCAACTAAAATCTTTATTTTCTTCCATCATCTTCATTTGCCTTTATTCCCCAGAGCCACTGTCAAAATAATTACTCCTGCTATTATACAGGAACTTTGTTTATGTCATTAATGTGTATTAGAGAGAATGCCCTAATGCCTTTCCCAGTAATACAATGGATGCTATGTCCATCTCTTCTACGCTCACAACAACAACTACTACAAATATCATTTACTAGAGAACTTTGGTATTACTTTATATTTCATGTCCAACCCTCCCTGAATCTTACATACTAGTGTGACCCAAGACCTTCTAAGACAAGTAACTGACCTTCAATTGCAGTGCGTTTCCCAATCCAGTTCTTCACAGTTCTCTTAAGGGGAGCCCTTTTTCGAATACAAACAACCCTTTCTGAGTGTGCATAACCAATGGCATAAAATCTCAGTAGTCCAAGCCAGAGATCTCCAACAGACATCTTATTTTCCCCCTGCCACTTTCCATCCAGTTCAGATGGATCTATTTAAAGAAAATTGAAATTTATGAAAATAAAAATAAATTATCAATAAAAAAGTGCATGATTGATACCAATAGAAAATACACAAAATATTTCAAATGATTATTTGCTAAATTAAAACAATGATGTCAAATGGACAATTGGTATAAAAACATATTTACAGGAAAGGCACAATGTTTTTAGGGTGCACCAGACATTATGAAAAGATGAGAAAGCTCAGTAAATCCAGTTCCAAGAGAATTTCAAAACCAGAAAATAATGGCCAAGCAAGGTGTCAAAAATATCAATATTTCCTTATACACTTTCATAGCTGCCACTGCTATGACAAAAAATATATTTTTTGTCATAGTAATGCACAAAAATTTACTTGATAATGACTTAATACATCAAAACTTACTCTAATTGAAATGTAAATAAGTGGAAAACTTCAGGTTTTTTGCCATAGAATAAGTTCATTGTATCTTTTACACTAAACAAAGAATTTTATTTTTAAATGTGAATACGTTATTGGTTATATATTAGATACATTTGAATACTATCATTTAATATTCAAACAGAGCAAAAACCACAGCATACATTGCATTTGAGATCTTGATTAACAATTACTACAATTGCAAATCAAATATTGAAAAATATTTAGTTGATCTAGGAATTTATGAAAATGAACCAGTAGATAAAACAAAGCACATGGAAAGGGTAAATATTTCAATCACTCAGATTTGATCTAGTGCCCAAAATTTTTGTAAATACTGTCATCAAATGATGTCACAAGATTGGCAAAAAATATTTTAAAAGACTCAGCATATTTCTTAGACCATACTGTGAGTCATTCCTACAAAGCAAGCCTTCACTTACGCACAACTGAGAACGAATGAAGAATTTCTGTACGAGAGTCTTAAGGCTCTATTTTTCAAAGGGATTCTACACAATGAAAAGGTAAAAACAAAAGTCAACCCAGAGTTCCCTTCATTTTGGCAGCTCAAAAAAAGGAAGTCTTTAAATGTGAAGGAGGTTTTTTCCCAATCTTGGTATGATATAGGCAAGATCACAGCAAACGAGGGAAGGGCAACCTTAGATAGGCGACTCTCAGTATCAGCCTTAAAGAACACCATCTTTTGATCAGTAATGACCAAAGACTACAGAAAAATAAACCAAAATAAACAAGGTCTTGACTGTCCCCATTACTATTTTACCTGGAAAGGTTAATTTACATCTAAGGTGGGCAAAAGGAATTTTTCATTATGGATTTCACAATACTCCCATCTACTACCCAATGGCACCCATTATCCATCAAGTTCTTCCTCTGGAAGGAGATTGCAGAATGTCCAGTTGGATCTACTTAAATTACATTGATTGCATTTTTATAAATACTACCCTCAGATGACAGTACAAACTTTAAGATCTAAAGTATGAATTCCCTGTTTTTTCAGTTCCCCCATCAGGTTATCTTACATTACAATTTTTTATCTCAAACTAATTCAGAAGGCCTTAATTAGAGGCTTAACCATACTAGTAATCCTGCTGATAATGAGATGGCCAATTAATAACCAGGTTATCCAGATGCTTATGATCCTGCTGACCTCTGCCGACAAAGTCAATCAATTATGGTAGCTTTGTGGATGCTCAGAACTATAATTCAGTCAAGAGCCATGGTGGTGTCACGATCTGACTGAAATTGTGAAGCCCCATGGGAAACAATTTACAGAGAGCAGTTATGCCCAACAATTAGGTATAAACCAATTAGGTATAAACAAATTAGGTATAAACAATAGGTACACTAAGGCTAAGAAAAATGTAAGACTTTGGGCAATTGGAAAAATATTGACATTTTTTATTTTCAAGCAGAAACTGAATCAGTTATGATATCAGGTGATTGTAGATGCAACATTTACACATCACTATTTTCAATTTGCTCCGCCTGTAAATCAGAGAGCAATAGACTGCACCATGAATGCTACAGATAATATTAAGATTCTAATTATATTCCATATTCATTATGTTAGGATTTCAACATCAATAATATTGTTACCTGAAATCCAATAACATAAAATTAAGATTCTTTCCTATGATGATAAATTTATTCATAGTTTTCAGACATATCAGACTAGCTGGACAATTCTGTCCATTAAACTTTCTCCATAAATATAGATTGTTAAATCATTTACAGCAAGTGCAAATTGAAATAATTAATGATAAGAGGCATTCTGATGACACCCAAACATGTGCTAAGAGGAGCAAAGATATTTGCCACTCGTAGTCACTCATGCCAGGTAGGTCAAAGGATAAAGGTCAGACGAAAGGTAGTGCAAAGGGGAAGCAAAGGTCCCACACCTCAGTGGGATGGCCATTGATTGGTATCGCATTAAAAACACTATTGAGATAGGAAATGAGAAACCACCTCAATTTTTCATCCCAAGACTATTAAGATGGGCACTTAAATGAAAATGAGTCCTGATTACTAAAGGACTCAGACCAATCAGTCATGTGTCGTGCCCAGCAGCAGGTAAGACTTCCATTGCCATTATATCATGAAGTCCTAGCAAAGCAAAAGTGACAGCAGCAGCATAAAAGAGTACTGAATTAGTCAGAATAGAGACTTGGAATGTTGGGATGGATGATGTTGAAGGCAGAAAAATAGTAACGGTAGTAGATTTAAGGGAGGCAACCAACAGCTGCGGTCATTAAAGCCATTAGGGGGGGATTGGAAAGGAGGAAAGTTGGAGAGAGACCCTCCATCAGTATTTCCCTACTCTTACTGAAAAGCCCCAGGGGGACAACAGTTTAACATCCCAACTGCCAGATGGTGCACTCACTTAAATTGCTCTCAAAAAGCACCTTAAGTATAGATTGGGATATCAATTAAAAAGATCTGCCATCTCAATGATTCGTACCTTGGAGAAAGCATTTGAGTTCAGTAAGACAAGAGTTTATTATCACCAACATTTGCTTAAGATACCAAAAAGGCATAGGTATATGTGGAAAATGCAAGGTGGATGAGAAAGGTATCAGTTAGGCTATATTATGGTTAGGCACTGATTTAGGTAGAGAGTGATCAATTTGCATTTTTCCCTGGAGCTGATGCAGACTTTATTCAAAATTTATAAATTATGAAGTGTAACGTCGGATTCATTGTGATAAAACAGGGAAGGCGGTTTAAGAAATCGAATGTAGAAGCAATAACTAAATTGACGAGGAAGGAGTATCAGCAGACTAATAAGAAAATCATGAATAATGAAAGGGATTTGGTTACATTGAACAAAAAATGGGTATTTATAAAAGAAGGGATATCGAGGGCTGCAAACGAAACTAAAGGAACTGTCAATAGGAAAAGGACAAGGGAACCATGTGTTATGGATGCGATGATAAGGATCATAGATAAGAGAAAGAAATAGAAAATGTCAGCAAAGTTAGGCAGAAGGAAGTATAAAGAGTTCAATAATAAACTGAGGTACCAAACAAAGATGGCAAAAGAAGCATGGCGGAAGACAGAGTACTAGAATATGGATAGTATACAGAGAAAGGGTTAAAATGAAGCATTATACAGGAAGGTGATTGCACCATCAGGAAGTAAAAAGGGAAAAGCACAGCAAATAATCAAGGATAAATCAGGAAAAATGTCAGTAGAACCAAATAGATCCAAGAGAGATGGAAATAATATATAAAACTGTATAATGAACTGAATGGGCCAGAAATAGGAATAGAAGGTCAGGAATAGAAGGAGTAGAACATAGATGAGCGTAGCTTAGTCCAGTCTTTCTGGATGGCAAATTAGAAAGGGTATTGTGGGAAATGACATCAAACAAAGTCGAGGGAGTAAGCAGCATTTCCAAGTAACTACATAAAAATATACGCAAATGTGGGAGGAAGAGTTTTTATGAAATAATTCAAAGCATTTTTAAGGGAGAGATTTGGCTGGAAGACTGTGTCAGATCAGTTTAAATTTCTCAGCCCTATCCTAAAAATGGGAGTCAACAATATGAGAGGAATACAAAACCATAAGTTTGATTTTACATTGAAGAGGCTCTTAGAATCATCAATAAGATGATGGAGAGCAGGGCAAATAAATAATTATAGGATGATTTCTTTGGGTTCAGGAAGGGGAGTGGCACACATGATGCCATAGCAGTAATGAGGTAAATGATGGAAAGAAAATTGGAATAAGGTCAGGATATATTTATCTGTTTTGCAGATTTTATAGTCACATGATAGTGTGAATTAGGTGGAATTAATGAATGTATTACAGAATATAGGAGTAGATGGGAGGGATAGGAGACTTATCCGCCACCAGTACATGCACCAAGCTGCTCAGATGGTTGTGGTGGATGGAGAGTCCGATAGAAAGAGGGATAAGGAAGGGGTGCCCATCATCACCCGTGTTTTTCTACATACATGCAGAGAAAATGATTAAAGAAACATGGGAAGGACTGGAGGTAAGAATGAAAGTTGGCGGGGAATTCATAAAATCAGTTAGGTTTACTGATGATCAAGATTTAGTCTCTCATTCAGTCAAGGGGTTGCATGCATCACTGAGAGCATTTAAACATCAGTTGATAAGTATGGGATGAGAATAAATGTAAGCAAAATTAAGGTTATGCAGGTTTCCAGTAAGAGTAAGGCTAAGTTAAATATCAAAATAGGTAATAAACTTAAGCAGGTGGATCAGTTTACTTATCTAGGAAGGGTTTTGGACCAAAATGGTCAAAATAGTAGGAACATAAAGACAAACAATTGCAGTAAGCAAAGAAACTTACACAAGCAGATGGAGAGGGTGAAAGAAAGAGAAAAGAAAACTTTGCACTTCCACACACTTTTAATATAACACATATTGTTTAATACAACACAGGTGTTATATTAAAAGTGTGTGGAAGTGCAAAGTTTTCTTTTCTCTTTCTTTCACCCTCACCATGAAGGAATTCCACAAAGTTAAGCCTAAAACTGTTAGCTTTAAGCAGATGGGAATTGACGAGGATGCTGAGTGAGGAGATTCACAAATGGCTCATCAAAACCTTGACATGGAGCGTGGTTTATTATGGGGATTAAACAGTCAAATGTGGGTGTGGAGAAGATTGGAAAAGGCAAAGTGGACAGCAAGGGACACAAATGAAGGGCTAGATATGTTGAGGGAGGAAAGAGGGATTCTGGGAGAAAAAAGTCAGGAAAGATGGATTGAGTTAGTTTTTATTAAGAATAAGATTTTCAAGACAGTAGCAAAGGGAAGAGCCTTAAGCAAGCATGTAAGTGGAATGAATTTGATCGGAATGTTGGATGAATTAAGGGAGTAAAGAGGCATGCGGAACTGAAGTTGGCCTAACTGCAGTGTCCTATCTCAGGTAGTGATTTTGGTTAGAAGATGAAAATAAATATTTTTTGTACAATTGTCAATTATCCATGTCCAGCCAAAGTACTGATAATATAAAAAATTAAAGATACTTCAAGTAAAAATAGAGAAATGTCAATAGTATTTTAACTTTTAAAATCATAATAAATTATTGCATCATTAGGTAAATAAGACCGTTTGAAAGATTGAAACCCAATATTTGTGATTTCCCAAAATATATAACATTTTTCTCACATCCCATAAAATTTCCTATTTGTACAAAGTATAATGAACCCCATATTTACACAATTTCATTTTCAGTTTTCCAGCTATTTTCTGGATTTAAAAAAAATTCACATTTCCAAAATAGTTACTGAAGTACATCAGCCATAATAAAAAACTTTTTTGACTTTGTTTCATACATTTACATTTAAAATAATGGGAAAGATTAGCAATGAGAATGGTTTTACCGAGGAATTTTGAGGGATATATTGAGTTCCACCAGGGACAACAATGTGAAGTACTTGAACTCACAATCTCAGTCTGCGAGGAAAAAATTCATTCTATGAAATGAATACACTGTCCAACATGGAATTAGTTATTTAATTTATGCATTGTAATAACAACTGAGGGAGACTATTCATGTCACACATAAGTTTAAAATATGAGGAAGGGAAATTCCTTTGACCCACGCATGCTGTGAAAAACACAAAAATTTGTAACTGATAACTGGGATCATTTGCACTGTCTCCATGCAAACATTACGACAGTGATGGGCTCCAGAATATTAAAAAATATCGAAACTTGCTAAATCACATCAAAACTACACTGAATCAAAAATTTTATTTCCTTCAAACTAGTTTGAAGTTAGACAACTGTTTGCGAAGGTTGATTGGCAAGGTAGCTCAGATTCTAAGGTGTTAGCTTTTCCTCAATTACTCAGGAACATAAATTTTATCCAGCTTGTTAGCAAAAAGATAAGGCAAAAAAAGAACATTTTCAACTTAGACCAAAATAAAATTGTATCAAGTCGATCCTCCTAATGGAATCTATATTGATCTGGCAAAATGTCTAAGATTTGCATTTTACATTTCAAGATTTACAAGTAAGAAGAATTAATAAAAGAGTGGTATTTAAGAGAGAGAATATCACATATCCCCCTAAATAGCATCATCATTTGAAAAAGCATTGCACATTCCCACAAGATTGAGAATCAAAGATTTCAATGCACCCAATGGCTTATTAGGTTTAGAAATAGAATCTTGTATATAATGCTGTGTGTGGTGAAATTAGATGTCTTGATGTCGAGAATGCAACTCGATGGAAGGTGTCAAAATTGAATTTAACCTCTTAAAAGGTATACAGAATAAAATACTTTTCATGTAAATGATATAGGGTTATTTTAATGGGCTATCGGCAAAAAACTGTGCCTCAGAGGGGACCAATGTCATGGTGAGATGTTAAGCAAACAAAGACATACTGTCCTATTAATCACAAATACAGATGGAAGTAAGAAGCTTCGGCCATAAGTGGTTGGTAAATCAAAATGCCCTAGGAGCACCCAAGGTCAAATATGTTAAAATATTACACACAAGATATACAGCAAATTCCAAAACATGAATGACCTAAGAAATATTTAAGGGTGACCTTCATGCTCTGGATGCTAAAATGCAGTCTCAGAACAGTGAAATTCTGCTGTCTAATGATAAGTGTCCAGCTAATTCACCAAATATACACTTGATAAATGTACAGTTACAACTGTATCCTGCAAATTGTACTAGTGAGCTTCAACCACTTGATATTTGTATAATTCACTCATTAAAGGCACATTATCAAAGATTAATTTTATGGAAATTGATATCCCTGCACAAATGTGATAGGAATACAAAGGCAAAAAAATTGACTGTACTGGATCCCTACACAAATAAAAAGTTTTGGCAGCTTAAATGTTATCCAGCCCACAGCTGCACAGTGACATAGCATTTCACATTTTGCAGCATAAAATTCTTCTGGTACCATGAAAGCCGCTTGTTATCCAGTACAACTGAAGCAAATTACTTTCTTATCCTAAATTTTGCCCAAGATATGGGTTCACAGATAATTCAGACTACTTTGTAAGTTATGAAGCCATGTATTCCAAAATATGCAGTCAATTATAATGCAATTCTAAGAGCAATGATTAAAAAACAATTTTGTGCCATTAATATTTTAGGTATTTATTTGAGATTAGTAGGGCATTAAATACCACCCTATGGGTGTTAGTGGCCTGAGCAAGCCTAGTCTGTTAACCACTGGGATCAGCAGACGGCATTCCCAAGTTCAATCACTTCCCTTGTAAATGATTCATGTGCATAAAACTGTCATGTTGTAGTACTACATCCTACCTACAGAAAAACTTTGATATGAAGAAAATCAAGTACTTTCCAGAATTCATCACAAATGATTGGAATGGGATGGTGCGGTGGTTAAAATACTTTCCTCCCACCCAGAGGGCCCACATTCGAATCCCGATGGCGACATATTTTTCTGTGGCTCGATCCCTACTTGAGGTGCTTTGTGGAGGGCACTTTGAGTGAGTTTTCTATCCATCCGATTGGACATTAAGCTGTGGACCCCTTGGCGCCTTTTGTTAAGAGTAGGCTATTGCCAACACCAGGTTTCTCTCCACCCTTCATCTTTTCTTGTCCATCCCTAATAGCACGAATGACTATAGCTGCCAGTCCCCTCCCCTAAAGACTACCAGGATATGGCATGTTTGCTGCTGAAATTCCATAATTTCTGTGGTTTATTTTTTGTAAAAACAATTTAATGCTTCCCCTAGGGACCACAGCTTATCATTAGATCTACACCACTGCTGAGGAGAAATAGATAACAATAAAATGCATAGTTACCTAAATAGTCATCATCCTCAGGATCACCTTTGAGTTCATGTAAAACAGGCAAAACTGGTGGTTCACACTGCTGTAAATAGTAGATCAGGAGCAGTGGGAAAGTATGAGGAGGCCACATCCCATTCTTATAGTCGTCTATTTTGCATAACTGAAATAAAAGCAAAGTAGTCATTGGAACAGCTATTAAAAATATAACCTTATACATTTTATTGGCATCTAAATATGTGATGTAGTTGCCCAAAATTAATAAGATCTTCTAACTGACTATGAAAATTTAAAAAATTTCATTCCGACTATTAGGACATTTTTCAAAGATGTATTTTCATCCTCCATCAATATTTCTTAAAATATTGCTACCAAAATGAAGAAATTCTGCACGTGAAGTAAGGTTAAATAAAAATAAATATTGAATTCACACAGGTTCTGACAAAACATGAACAACTGTGAACCACAGATCTGCACAACAGATTAAATGTTGCAACACACTTAAGACATAGGTACAGTACACTCAATTATCTGAGATGAAAGGTAAATAATTATCTGACTAATCAAAATCCTAGTAAATTCATTTGCCAAACAAAAACTGCAGCTACCATTAATGGGGATTTATTTGCCTGTAGAATGTAATTTGGTTACGATTCAAGATATGCACTATACACCAACAGAGTAACTGTTCCTCAGCTTCTGACTCTTCTACCTCATAAGCCTTCAGAGATATGAACCTTTATCAAACATAGTGCACATGATAATTTATGGAAAGGCATGACCTTGTTTTGCCTCTACTACAGGGAAATTATTTTCTCACACTATTTGGCATAAATGGTTATTACATTTGATCTTTACAACTTACAAACCAACTATCCCATTTGAAAGTGTATATAAGGTATCTACACATGTTGTGATGCATAAATAGCCAAACCAGAAGAGAGAGTACATGAAACTATGCTCGGTTTCTCTAAAAGATTTTCTTTAGTCAGTCACATAAAATGAAATGCTGATCTAAGATTCCCTAGACAAAGCCTTCTTACTGACGTTTTTTATAAATCAAACCACTTTGCTTTTCCACGTAAACATTTTATTTTCACGGTTTTGTTATAGCATAACATCATCAGGTAAAAATAAGAGTCAAGCACAGTATATATACATATCTCTGGGCGGAGGGGAAGCGGAGGTAGGAAAGAAAGGATTGGTTGAGCTAGGAAGAGCTAGAGGGGGCTAAAAGTCTATGGTTTGAGGCGGAGAAGGAGGATTGGTAACATTGACAAATTAGCAATAATTGGATAATTAGATTAGATAAAAACCAATTAGATAATTAGCAGGCCGGAAGGATAGGGTCAATACAATGTTGCAAAAAGCCCACCTGACATCGGATTAGTTGGAAGAGGATTAGGGAAATGATTATTGTGAATTTTCGAATTGTGAAACCTGGGGCGTGAAAATAAAAAGTTTATGTGGAAAAGTAAAGTGGTTTGATTTATAAAAACGTCAGTGTGAAGATTTTCCACCAAGTTACGCCAAAAACTGCTTTATTTATAAAGCCTTCTAAAATTATGAGTAATTTCCCACATTCAGCTCAGCTAGTTATTTTTTGATTAAGGACAATGGATACACCAAACAGGGGTAAATCATTCAAAGAATTACCATCTAGCAAAATGACTTTTCTGGCATCCTGACATCCAGCTTGTATCCCAGTGCACAGAATAATTTAACATCCAATTTATGAAACTTTATAAAGTCTAATGTAACTACCTTACCTTGGCCCACTTGTGAAATATGATGGCCAGCTGATGAAACCTTGGATCAATTGTCTGGTATTTTGCAATAATCTCTGTTGTTTTTAATGTTTCTTCTTTTGATAGGCAAATACAGCATTTCACATTTGTATTTTTGTCAAAAAAATGAATTGATGGTCTTCCTTCGTCAAAATCTTCCTCTACATCCCTGTCCAAAAATATAAAAACATGAAAATAATCATTCAGTTCCTCAAAGAAAAATTTTTACACAAGTACATTCTTTCAGATGTAGAGGTGAGAAAAATTACAGAATTTGGTGTATCATACCTGAAATTTGGATCAAAATGCATAGCAATGGCCATAGATGCCAAAGTTGTTGGGCCATTAACACTGGATGGTGAATTAAGATTCAAATCTATGTTGGATTCTTTAAGAGCAAGACGTGTTGCAACTGATCCATACAGAGTCAGGGAGCAGCCTGTGAATTAAGCCACAATTTCCTCATTAACCTTCATTTTTAGGAAGAGGTAAGAATTAAACAATATAGGTATTAGCATAAGAATTTGTTTATGCATTAAGTGCATTATAGATTCAAAAACATAATTTACACCTTCATTAGTGTCAATAAATATTCTAACTTTAAATAATCAGCAGAGACAGCTACCTTAAGTCAATTATGTTGACAAATTACAATATTAAACGAGTGATATGCATAAAATGTCACTGTAAGTATAATGTAATTCACCAATATATTCAGATGATATTCAATTAACCCTTGATTTTACATTATTACAAATGTTCCAATACTCACAGAAGGATCCTGAAGAAGTTTTGAGATTATATTCACATCCAATTTTATACTTAGCAACCAAATATAAAATGTACCTATATTTATATATAATATGTAAGGTGCCAGTGAGCAAGATCAAAACTATATGACAGCACTAAGATTTTTGCTTAAGTCTAGTTATGAAATTTCAAGATGCTTCTTGTCCAATTATCTGAAATACTACTTCATGCTTTTTAATAAAACACAAGAAGGTTACCACTTTGAGAATAAGCGTAATGCTATTTTGTCTAAAATGTATGATAAAAATGGAGTGTTGGTCAAAGGAAAATGCAAATTTTCTTATATACAATATATTAAAGATGCAACGTGGCTAAGGATTTTGAATTAAGTAACTTAAATAAGCCACGGGGTCAGACCACAAATTTTAACAAAGTACTTTTTTTAGGATTTCCACTTAAGTACAGGCTAATCAAAATCACCATAACTGAGGAAAATCTATCAAAACAACTTCTAATGGCTCATTTTTAATTAATTTGAAAAATAAACAATTATATCATTTCTTAGCACAAAAATTATTTAAAATCAAATGGCTTTTTGCTTTTCTAAATTCACAACAATAACCTCACCATGCCACTATTTTCAAAACAAAGAAATACTAAAGTGCTACTTAAATTTATTAAAATATAAATTATGTTTGTAAATTATTTTTTAAAGTTTTCTACTTTCATATAATAAAATCTATCATTTTTCAACAATGAAAATTAAATAACTAAAAGTCAAATTATTTTTATTATTCACTATTCACTCATTATGATGGAGATTAATACTAACACAGACATGCCAACTTTCAAAAATGAAAAATCGGGAGGACATGCCAACTTTCAAAAATGAAAAATCGGGAGATTTTTAGAAGTGTATCACGAAGTAATCACTTTTAATTACCACAATATTTGCATGGCACCTTAATCCCTTTATGACACTTTGCCAATTTTTAATGAATGTCACACTTTATTAACATGTTAAGCTAAGTACACAATTTGAACAGTTCATCAAGAACGTAAAAAGGAAAAATCGGGAGTCTCCCGCTTAAATCGGGAGAGTTGGCATGTCTGCTAACAGCTGGAATTGACACTAGATAACTTACCAGGGAACTTTTCAGCAACAAATGTTGAAACTTTCTGAACAACTTGAAGACAAATTTCTCGTTCTGATTCTCCCATAGCTAACTTGGCCACATTCTCTTTCACCATTTTGTCTAATGCATCTAAATGTCCGGGAGTTGCAGGAGGAATAAGCCTTACTGTGTCAAGAAGCCTCTTTTCCTGCAAAATATAAGTCATTTGAATACCATTAAATTGAAAGCCTTAAGAACTAGTGCATTCAGGTACACATTCATTAAACAAAAGAATTTCCCATGCTTCAGAAAAAACTATGGAGACAACAAAATCTGTAGCATTGGGAACATGGACTGAACACACTCCACTGCAATAATTATTAGAATACTAAACTTCAGTCTAAATTTGCTGTCTCCGGCATAATTTTATTGAATCTACACAACATATTGAAATGAAATGAGTAGCTTTGTAATTCCACGCAAGCAAATGTGTGTGGATTTACAAAGTTACTAATTTTATTTCATAAGGGTTCAGTCTACAAAATGTATCATTTAAACAGCTCAATCGTGATGATGGACACTACTTCAACCTATTTATTTTGGCAGCTAGTCTACCATTTATACATTTTAAACAAGCAATTTACTTGATAGAAAAATTAGGGATCTGTGGTCAACTATGTGGTCACTTTTTTGTTCAATGCAGGTGAGGCTGCATTAGTTACACTGAATTCTGATTGGTACCTCTGAGGATTATATTTGGGGAAAAATCAACGTTTGCAATATGGTACTTGTTTAACATGACAGCAATGGCAATAAATGGCCAGTGAATTGAGATACAATAAATTTAAATGGCAAGAAGAAAGGTAGAAAGTATTTACAGCTGAATATCAATTTAGAATAATGTCAATAGTTACCTAATGCTAAGTGCATAAAGTGCCAATTTACTTAAAAGGTCATGCCATTGTTCAATTTACTATAATTTGATGAGTTTTATAAAGCCTTAGTTTCTCTAAAATAACCATTTTGTGGCCTTTACCATAGTGCATTGGGAAAAAACCATAAAGAAATGTTTCTCCAATATACCTCAGTATATTAGTGGGCACCTGAAATTGCTAACCTTATGACCGATTAAATCACTCAAAAAAGTTTCCTTCTATTCATTGAGATTGATATTTCACAATGTGAAGATTTTTTACCTATGAGCCATGATGATTCTGCAATCATGAAACAGCGATAAGATGAAAAAAATATGGATGAATTGAGCCAAAAGTGCAAAAGTTACAGTAATTCATGAAACTGCTACAGAATATTGGTGAACCACAAAGAATAACTGTTTCAATAATAGTAATAGTAGTAATTATATTAATTCAATAATAGTAATTAATGGGTCGCGGTGGTCTAGCGGGTAGAGCGTTGGACTGCCGACCGGAGGGTCCCGGGTTCGATTCCCGGGCAAGGCACTTTGGGCACCCGCAGCTCCACCCAAGCTAGTTGATTTTTCGGGTACCAGATCTTCCTGGGAAACCATAACCGGCACAGGGAAAGGAACTGGCCCCCCTACCCTGATGTGTGAATATTCACACGCCGTATAGGGCTTGGTACATGGGTGAGCTCTACCATCACCTACTAAACCGACCTTCGGGTTGATTACTGTGTTTATGGTTTTTTTTTAATAGTAATTAATCATGATATTCCACCATATCATGCCTGAAACGTCTCCTTTTATTTTTATTTCAATTCAGTTCCCATGAACCTTTATGCTGTATATATAGGTGTAAAACAGATATTCTTGAACCTTGGGATACAGACTTTCTTCAAAATCACATTTAAGGGACATAATCATACTATTATTCACAAAGACGTCATTGTATTTTTGGTTGAGTGAATATCTTACTTAGGTAAGAGACATCCGTCATAAGTATTAGCAGTGATTTGAAGCATTTAAAACAATCACTTTTTCTACTGCAGCAAAATAACAGTATATAAAAGTGTACCTACTACATAACTCTCCTCAGAAAAACAGGCATGCCAGGATAAGCAAATTTTTACCATAAATATGGGGGGCTTGAGATGCTTCAGGAAACTTTGTGGCAAAGAGAGATAAGAGAAATACAGGAGAGGGCTCTGAATGAATGTGGAGTCAACACAATGGTAAGAAGGGAGCATGAGTGATGCTGAGAGAATGAATGAGAGTCAAAACTCTTAGATCACATTTCAAATTACATGTAATGTGTAGATGGGACATTCTCAGCTGACCTCTACTCCTTAGGTCAATTTCTCTTCTCTCATACATTTACTACACGATAATACATGAGGATAAGATCATTAATTAGAACTATAAATTAGAGGTCAGCCACAAGTTACACACAGAATTTTCCTAATATTTTCTGAGCATACATAGTAGTATGGGTAACCTCTTAACACCACAAACATAAAAGTAATATGAAAGCTTAGAACCTTCAAATATGGAATATATTATAAACACAAACAAAATTTATATCCTGATAGCAGCAACATTAAATGTATGATGTTTCTTGCCCATTATACATATAGCTTAACATAATGACAGTACTCATTGTACTAACTTTACAAATGGAAGTTACCAGCACAAAAATGCCTATGCACAGGATTGATAACCTTTTCAAAAAATTATTTAAGAAATTTAACAAGTAATTAATGCTTCGTAACAAGAATTCTCCATTTTTTCTAAATTTGCCTTACTACATCCCACGTTGTAATACAAATTAAATTAAAATTAGTAAAAAATTAGTCCATTAAAACTAGTAAAATATTACCTTTAAGTCTGAGGCATGGTTGTTATTTTTTGCATGCGCTCTGCAAATAGCAATGGTGCTGCTATAAAACCTGCATAATGTACAATGAAAAACAGCCAATGGGTATTTGTCAGATTTCTGAAATGCAAAAATTACAGCATAAATTAATTCAAGCAAATTATCTCGGTGAATATATCTAACATTTCAAAGCAATACTACCCTTTAACATTAAACCCTTTCCCTCCAACACATTTTCAAAAAAAGAAAAACATTCCACCAATAAGAAATTTTAACATTAAATTTCCAATCATTCATTTTTTTATTATGAATTGTCACTCAGAACCTTCCAAAGCAATGCTAATTATACAATGGAGAAATGTGAATGTTATGTTACGTTTTATTCTTTATAAAATGTACCTTTAATCCAAAAACTTTTAAAACCAACGCTTTCTTAAGAAAGCATAATGTAGACTATTACATGACCCCAATATGTTTTTAATGAGACTGACATTAGAATTCGGTGAATCAATGATTTGAATTTAGCAATCACCAAATGTTAACCAAAAAATCTATATCGCAAAGTTGAATGACCATAGAAAGCATGCATTCTTATTTGGTAGTCAAGGAGTTTAGGTTGATACTGCATGAACACATACTTAAAACTCCTACATTTCTTTGCTTCACATAAATGGATACAGCCTACACTAAAATTAATTTTCAATTCTACATATATCATACTTTCCTTCGATTCATTTTTGGATGAACACCAATTCCCAATTGCTACAATTTTCGGATTCATCGAGCAAGAAAAAACGGACAGCCCAAACTACTATAACCTGTTCTTCCAATTCTGCATGCAATCTTCCTCCATTCCATCCAGCATACATCTTCTACTGCTCCCCCTACCTCACTTGTTTAATATTTTCCCCTCTAGCACAGCCGTCAACATTCTCTATCCACTTCTCTTGCCTCAGTTGGATTTCCCCCAAAAATGCTCTCTCCTCCCCCACCATGTCTAATTCTTCTTCTTGCTTTCATTTCTATCCATTTTACTTTTTCATTCATCTCCACACTCACATGTCAAAAGCCTCCACATTCCATGCCCACCACCTTGCTTTGAAGACCAAGTCTCTCTGCAATACAAAACCATGCTCCAGATCACTATTTTCAGGTATTTTCTTAACATCTTCACCTAACATTCCTGTCATTCAATCATTCCTCGTTGAGAAAGATTGATCTAATGCAATCCCCCTGTTGTCCACCACAAAGACCATTATGGCCCAAAACACATCCAAAATAGGGAAACTATTCTAGCCATTCTATAGTGTTTGCCCTCCAATGTTAGTATTTGACTTGGCCTTCTTCCTTCTTCTTCTTTTCCTTTGTTATGTTTACACTAATTATCATCTCATACCTACTAGTATCACACGGATTTTTAATGCACACATCAATTATTGTAACCCCTTAGCTGACAGGCTAACTAAATCTTGCATTACCACAAATCTAACTAATTTTCCTCGCTTAAGCTCATTCCTTCTTCAGTTGTTCCCATGCCTCCCTTACCATGACTCCCACAATAAAAAAAATATATATATATAGATAAAACTATATCCTGGAAAAGAATTACATGTAAAACCCACCTTTTTCAGAACCTCTATGTGGTTGCTTTGGAGAAATAGTTTGTCTTCATAGCACAGTTCATTGAATATAGCATTTGCATCGTACAATTGGCAATTTGTCGGCTCCTTCACAACATTCTCTTGATCGATTTTTTTGTTAGTGTCACACGATTTCTCACTTGGGCCACATTTGACGCGTTGTAATTTGACATTGTTACTAACTGGTTTGTCATAAGACATCTCAATACTGGGTTTATCTCCCACATTAAGCTCTGTAACATGCGATTTTGGAGTAGACACATTGCTTGGTTTATTCGATGTCTTCGCTTGAGTGGCATTGGCTTGATTCTCACCACTGTCCACGCGAATGATATCAGTTGGTGGCGTTAAGGTGTTCTCTGCTTTACTGATATTTGGGCCATTTCCTTCCGCCTTTTTATTAGCCCCAAGTTTCGTCGCTTTACCTCTTCGTTGCCTGAAGTACCTTGTATCTGCCTTCATATATGCTTTGTCACGATTGGCAGCAGATTTAGTATTTCTACCAGAAATTGAATTTACAGGAAGCTTCTCCAGAAGGGGAGCAATCTTAGCTTCACCACCTCTTGTTTCTTTATCGCTCACACTAGCCATCTCAAGAAATTCAAACCATCAGCTACGCCAAGTACTCCAAATACACGTATAGCCGACGCAACAGTAGCCGAGGACTTTTCATTGCAAAATGTTTTACGTGGGAACTGAAAATAAACGTAAGTATTAAAACACGGTTTATACATTTTTCAACTAGAGATATTAAAAATTTTAATACAATGGTATCAGGTGAATGAAAAATGCATTATTTCGAACAGTAAAACTAATAATAGGTGGTAAAGGTGAAATTGACAACAAATTCAAATATTATCAAACGGCGAATATTGACCATAATCAGTTAATTAAGCAGGACGCTTGGGATAGCTCATATTTCCTCTTTAAATCAAGAACCATAAAAAAACCATCCAATCTAAACTTTCCACACAATTGCAAGGAACAAATGGCTCAAAAACAATAAGCACTTCACACTCTTTTAACTACTTTCTCATCGTCAAGCAGAGCACAACACTTTCAATGGAGCATTCGTTTACATACATATATTACTAAATATACATCCCATGGTAAGCTATCCAAGTCTTAGGCAAAACATATTACCATCAAATATAGAGGTGCACAACACTAAATAAGTTTTTAAAATTTCTAAACACCGTGAGTACATAAAACTCATAAAATATTTGCAAATTCAAGCTGTCCAATACCTAAACATTGCATTCTAGTACACCTTACCTAGTCATAATGAAATGTATTATTGTAAAGAAATAATTGCTCTAATAAAATATTCTATGAATTTCAAATGTCTACGACACTTGTTAAGGAGCGTGTGATGGCTCAAAGGAATCCCATGACGTGCATCTACTCAAATATTGGCCAACCCTACTGAGGAAATATAATCGCAATCATTGGGCATTAACACTACAAAATGTTACGGCACAACCTCATTCTTCTCAAATATAGCATGTAATACATACTAAATACTGAGTGATTCTACGCTACCGGAAGTTATTTATCAGCTGCTGCTACTGCGAACAAAATTCACCTCGAAAACGTATTCACATTTACTAATCAACAAAATCACTTTCTCTACGATTCATGAATGTATTAGGTAAGCTGATTTTCTTTAAAATAATATTTAAACTCATATCGTCACGTGGACAGATCTTCATAAACTAAAAACGGTTATTAACTCTCTTCTAATAACAGTGCAACAAATATAACTTAAAGAATGAAATATTCTGCAAAAAACCGCAAAGAAAAAAATATGTAAAACATACACAAAATCCACTTACGCTTCACATGTCCAGAGCAATGTAAACATTTATCCATCCCTACACACACAAAAAAGACATTTACTACAACAGCATGATGAATCGGGGGACCTGGAGAACTGTCTCTCCTGTGCCACCTACAGTTGGGAACACTTACTGAGATCTGATGATGGCGTAGGCGCGATGAGGGCGCGCACGGTCGAACAACCACGGATATTGTTCATTACAATGAGCTGAATTAACGGTTCGACATTTCAGATCAATCCGCTATTATCCACTAGCAGGTAGCTCGAAATCTAATGAGTGAGATTTAACTGCTGGCAAATAGCATACTTGATGGGTTGTATATATTATTTAATACTTTAAAAAATTATACCAGTAATTTGTAACGTCACAATTTCTCATCATCATCTATCATATGGGCTCAAATAAAGAAGAGTTGTTTGATTATATTGTAGTTTCCAATCACTATTTGTGTAGTAGAGATGGATGACGATTCATGGCAAATAATCTATTCCACCGAATTAATTTAACTAAAAAAATTATTCAAAACGTATGCATCAGATATGACGGCATCAACTTATAAACATGGTTTTATATTTAGATCGTTGTACACTGCTATCTATCGGCTATCGAATTGGTTGGGCGCCGATTTTTTTAACTATACGCACGATCAATAATAGCTATTTTGGAAGACAACTTCGATGGCATTTAGGAGTTTTAAAGATTTAAAAACTAACTTTTGAACGTTTTTATATTTCAAAGGGATATTAAACTCCAAAATGCATGATGATACGTTCGAAAAAGGATCTGTTTTGGATTGCATTAAACTTGTATTTCGTGAATAATTAATTCGGAGCAGTTAATATCAATGACGTGAGTTGTTGTTAAATGTAATATCTACCGTATGCAGCTTCACAAAATGTTGTGAAATGATAAATATCAAAAGAATATGTGATAACATGGAAGTAATAATGGTGATTGTCAAATTTACGACACGCCGAATTTTTTATGTATGTATTAATGAGAACTTATTACTGTCGTATTATATTTTGTATGAAATGAAATAAATTTCATACATATTTGTCATAAATATGTATGAAATATAATGATTAGCATTCACCCGGATTGTATTTAAGCATGATTACTCGATGTTACTTTATTCCACACCTCATATAAAATATTTGAAGTAAAGCATTAGAATTGGAGTTGATTAGATAGTTTTTAAAGTTTTGTTATAATCCTCTTGATATTCCCTGATCATAGTTATAGTGTGAACAAATGCATGTGTGTTTACCTTGAGGACCCTTCAAGAGCTATTGCGTACCAACTTATCTTTCAAGCGCTTTCTCAAATGTTTTTATCAATTCTGTAGATTACTATAAGTACAACCCGCGTCAAGAAAATCTTCCGTTCAAGTCACACCATTCCCGCTTCTTCCTTTGCCGCAATCCAATGCTTCCCGAGGCTTGGTGAGCAACCGTCCAGAGGGTGGGATATTTAATGCGCACTTTTGTCCGCTCATTTCATACGGCACGATGTATCACTGAAAATCATGTTCAGTACCAACATTTGCATATACTTTTTGTGGCACGACTTTCTTTCACTGCATTCTCAACCTCCATGATATTTGTCTGACGCCTAGTAATTAAGACAGGTTGCTCGTCACCAATGTCAAAGCTAACTGTAGAATCTTCCGACTGAAACCCACTAATGTTTCTAGTTTTTGTATATTTCAGTGTCATGCCAAAGAATTTCAGCGAATCTATTTTATGAGCGAGTCATTCTATAACTTGATGCATAAAGGTAGGTTATAACCATTTCATGAAAACATGTGTGAAGTTCAAAAAACAAACAAGGCGAATTATTTGATTTTTACATTCTAAATTTGCACTGTAGGGCACTTTTAGCGGATCACTCCGAAAAAAGTTACTGACGCGGTATCTCCCGCAGTTTCTTGGAATTTGTCAAAGCGGAAGTTTTAACACTAATAATTAACAAAACAAAATCAGATATAATATATGTCTAAGAATAAAGAATAAAGAGCGATTAATCCTTTCGAGCCTCAGGATGACTAGCGGTCAGGTGAGACAGGAACAATAAGTCAGGTGGGGGAATCTTAATTTTAGCAAAGGACGCTATAAAAGTTCAAGTACGTCCATTGCCCAGGTTCCAAGGACGAGTGGCAATCGATAAACAGATGCTGACAAAAGAGGAGGAAGTTAATATCTGGTCGGCATATCTCCCACCCGTGAGCTTAGATACGGAAGACTAAGATTCAAAGCCAGGGTCGATAGCCCACAGGAGGAAATCTGATTTGTTAAAGTACCAAGTGGGGCGAAAGTGCTTAAAACTAGCTGGAAGAAAACTACTGGCTCTTCAACGAGAACAAGAATTTGAAGTATCTCTTTCACTTAAATATACACACTTCCAGCTTTCAAATGATCGGGAAAGAGATACGTTAAATATCATATTTATAAAGCATATACCAACTTTGCCCATTCCGGCAACCGCAGACAATGTGTAATCGCTCACTAGCTAACAATATGTCTCCAATTAATTGGATCCCATAAATGAAAGTCTTAATTACTGGAATAAGTTAACAGACAATATTAGTAAGTTTTTAACACGGTTGAAGTTGCTCCCACTACAAATGTTTTCATAAAATAACAAGGCCAACGGGACATGTGTGAAAAATTCTATATTTGAACTCCTGAAACCTGCTCCAAGACCTGGGCTCCCTCATAGCACCCTTAAGGCCATTGCGCACCACAGTGATATAGAGATGGCAATGCTTAAGGATACTTAAAGCAAGGGGCAACTTCAGGAATCGACGAATAACGTTAGAGACCATATCAGAGCACTCTGGGAAAGATTGCGGCATAATATGAGGTTAATCCTGGTAACGGTTCAGTCCGAACGAAAAAAGGTCGACGAATTAGAAGCCCACAAAGGTATTAGGCCATTCTAGAACACCACAGATAGAGAGGCGATAACTGACAAAAAAAGTGACATGTTCGAAAAATTCAAGAGAAACGAACGCCTTATAAATCCGGCCAACTCAGCATTTGATGAAAAAGCGAGATAAGCTCGGCGAGTACAATAAGGGCGCCGATAAGTCTCCCTGTAATGATTACGGTTACACAAATTTCCAAAGAAACGCGAATTTCAAACAAAGATGACACCGGTTCTGATGGGATAACTAACAAGGCTTAGAAAACTTACCAGCAGACCAATTCATTCCCTAGCATAACTGTTTTATGCGACAATTGTAGCCTGATATTGTCCATTATGCTGGAAGACTCCGAATATCTCAATTTATTAGGTAATCTACCGCTTAAGGTAGGTTTTTGGATGGACACAACTATCAAATAAATATTTTGTAACTCCAAACAAAACCCAATCCAGCAACCTAATCTACATCAGGTCCCTCTTCATCTCTGTGTACTTCTTTCCTCCCTTCATCCCGTCCAACATCCCTATCCTGTCCCTGCCCTTTCCTCGTTTGCCTAACATTCTCCCCTCTATTACCTTCTTCAACATTCCACTACCGCGCAATACGCCTTTCATCCATTTTTCCTGCCTCCATAGGATTTCTCTCAACAAACCCCTCTCCTCACCCACCATCACCAGTACATCCTCATTTGTTTTCCTTTCGGTCCATCTCAATTATACCGACATATCTGAAACCTACCAGAGATCCGAGCTCCTATCGCCCTGTTTAGCCTATTATCGAGCAGGGGCAATATAGTGGAAAAAACAAGTAATCACAGATATAAAAAATATAAAATGAGGAAGTTATTATTTCACAACGAGCAGGGTTTCAGGAGAGGCTCTCTATTACCCACGAAGTACATATATAAATGGTTTTAATAATAAATACGGGACTCAGGCCATCTTCAAATGTATAGAAGCGGCAGTTGATAGAGGCTGGACTAAGGGCCTACTATTAAAATAAACAAGCTATCCCTACCAACATACATGAACCATTATGAAAGTAATGCCCATGATTTTATTGTGACGCGACTATCTATGGCAGCGCGGTAAAACCAGTCGGGAAATGTGGTGGTGGGTCTGGCCTTCCTACGCAGCTGGTCGCCAGTTTGCTCCAAACAGTCTGAACGGAAAGACGTACCTCCGCGTGAAGTGTGTTTTTCGACTTTGGAACACGGCGCATGCGCCATCCGATGGAGCTCCCAGCAATACGTATTTCATTGTTACCAACTTCCTGGTCCAGAGTACCACCCGGGTGGTCAACCAGCTCCCTTACAATCCCGAATTGGCTCCGTGCGGCTTTTTTGTTTCCCCGACTGAAGAAAGAGCAGAAAGGAAAGCAATGAGAGGCCATGGAAAACATCCAAAAGCATGTTACAACGTTCCTGAGAGACATTCTTGTGGAGGAGTTTCAGAGTGACCCTAAGGCGTGGCAGACTCCGCAAGTCTATTGATGCCGGGGAAGAGTTTTTTGAATAATTTTCAGCATTTTAGCTAGTAAGATCAACAAATCTATTTTCCCAGATAATGCTCATTACTTTTATAGTGAACCCTGTATCTAACCTAAACCTTTCAGCCATTTCTTACAGGGAGACCAGTTACATTCTTAAGGCAAACTGCCAGAGGCCCACTTAGATCCATACAATCAGGAGTGCCTAAGGGATCGGCTTTGTTTTATGGTATTTTTCATATTTTCACGAAAGATGAGCCAAGCAAGAGAGATATTAGTCCATACCTATGGTATACATTGACGATGCTCAGATGCTATTACTGACCAACTACAAGATAAGGTTGGTACAATGGACGAATGGCTAGATGACTAGAAGTTTAAAGCTAATTTAAAAAATTTTCCCATATCACCTTCTCGGAGAGAAAAAGTTGGAAGTAACGGACCGCTATATTCCGGCACGGAAATAATGACAAAAATCTACGCTAAATACCTTGGCGTTAGCCTGGTCAAATGTTTGAGCTGGGAAGACCACATTAAACATACTGTAAGAGTATCAAATTCCGCGGCAAGATTTGGGCTCACTCACGAACTAAATGCACCTGTAGCACTTCTAACAAAAAAGTTATTCTGTACTACAGTGATTCAACCAATCAGCTAAGCTACACCACCTTGATTGTAAGCAGCAAAACCACGCCTAAAAAAAATACAAACAGCGAGAAATAAAATAGTACTTAGGCTCATTCACGGAAAAATGATTCATGGTTCGGGAGGAATACAGCCATTAGAACATATCTGAGCGTGAAGATCTGCACTGAAAACGCTCCAGCTGAAACTCAAAAATATACTCGCTTCCCTTCGAAAGACCAAATATTCTTCGCTGAAGGATGCATGGGATTACGACGAAAACCAAAAGGCAACTCATCAAGAAAGTCCGTGGCATAAAAGAAAAATGCTCCAAGCAGCTATGAACTGAATGCAGCTTACACTGTGAGTCGAAAGGACTGAAAACTGTTATCTCTGCCTCACCTTGAAACATTTTACATGTACCAATGGTTAACAAGTGTTTAGTAGGTTTAAATCCCCCTTCGCAGCCAAGTCAGCCTACTCATTACCAGGAACGCCAACGTGCCCATTAATCATCAAAAAGAGACTTTTGCTGCCTTACTATTACAGGAGAGCAGGGTCAAATGTGTGTCCTGAACCATGGGATGTGCTATGGAGAAATTTGAAATAGTTTGCGCTGCACTAATTTAATCCGCTCTTACCATAAAGGCGCCATGATTTTCTGTTAAACCGAGAAGGGCTCTTCGGATAACGAAGAGCACTCTGCTGTGAATATATTGATCAGTGAGCAGGGGTAAAGCCACAAGTTCATTCCTCTTTTTCTCTCACATAAGTATATCAACTCAAAACTACAAAGCATCAGAAGGCTTTTTTGGCGATGACATTGTAATTTAAAGTACCGAATTACGGAAATAAAGCCATAATAGATCATCAGTATTTCTTGGAGCAGATGCTGGTACTCCGATGCGTTGGAACCTTTCTATTGCCTATGTAATGTCAAATTAATTCCGGCCGTCCAAAGGCCATGGCATCTGCCTGGGGTATCCCACGTGGTACACCTTGGATATTGTTTAACCACTATTCCCCATAATATCTTTAAAACGAATTCTGAAATCTCTGGCAAACCTTACTCGCATGTAAAAGAAGAACCGGTTTAAAAATAGCATCATAATAGGGATAAGTCCTAATTGATCCATTTCTTGCAAAACTATTTCACATCAAATATTTCTCCCAGTATTCAGAGGAGGCTCACCAGCTTCTGCATAACGATTGAACTGCATACCCGTAGTCTCATTTACGTATATCGTACTAGAGACTAGTACAACAGAAGCATAGAAGAGCGGCTGCAATCTATGAGTTAAAAAACGTAAAATATTTACTGCCTCGTGACAACCGCCTTTTAGGAGGCGAATTTTCTACCACCAAGTTAATCTGCGATCGGAAGTCATGCCGAAGAAGCAGGCTGACCCCACGCAGGGGGAATAGTAGCACCTAAGCGTGAAGCTGATGAGATCTGTTTTCCTCGCAAGCGATGGAAATAAACGCAATTCGTTTTGTCCACGGAGAATCCATTGCTTCGGAACCATTCCTTTAAATGGAACGGTGCTCACTGGATAAATCTCATTGTCCTGTAGAACATGGAAGATCGTCAACAAAAAAGGAGCCATCAACGGTGCTTTGATAGTCTACCATGTCGCTGGTGGCAATCCCAAAAACCTCAACGATCTGTACAGAGCTTTAGGGCTCACAATTTTCCTCGGTTTAACATTGGGATGAATGAATCCCAACCCAACTACAACCTTTTTCTACAAAATTACACACGTAAATGGGTAAATTTCCCCTAAGACCGTATATAGGCAACGTATTTAAAATCTTATGCCGTCAGACTGTCGTAGTCTTTTTTCTAGATCGAAAAAGACACCCACGGCATGCTGGACCAGAAAGGCAACTATTTAATTGTGCACCTCTGTAATTGCTTATATTAGGCCTGTTTGAATATCATGGAAATGGGGGACTCCCACCAGGATAATGGGAATTTCCTCTCTGTTCACAATTTGTTGAGTTTCATGAGGAACTCTGGAAGAGCTGTCTTCGGAATATTCTGGAGGAAAATATTGTGACTCCGTCCACACCAAGGGAGTTGTCACGGGAATCCGCTAGGGTGGACTTCAAATCCAAATTATAAAAGGGTTTGTTGGAGGGAACATATGCCTGCCTCACTGAAGTGAAAGGGCATTATCATTCTGTTATTTTACGCCTAAGAAGTAGGTGTCATAAATCATGTCATCGCTAATTATAGTGAGCGATTGGCCAAAAACCTCGGATTTTCAAATACTTTAAATACGTGAAATCAACACACGACCGTTCCCTTCAATCATTAGACACCGCCTTGCTGATTGGATCTAAAGATGCCTTTCACATCATTCCAGACAAGGGCGACTGGTGTTCTGTGCTCTGAGGAAAATAAACCTTATGTAACGTTATTTTTTCGGGTTCCTTTAATACAAATGCTAGTAATTGAGTGTTCAGTTGCGCTCGGGAGGTGTAAAGACGATCCCAAATAGCTGCCAATACGCCGGTATGCGCTCCTTGCTATTTAGTGCTGTTGCCCGCCGACTCATCATCCAGAGCCTAAAAACATCACACTCCTTCAAAAAGCCATTGCGAGTCGCCTTAGCCTCCAGCAAATTTGTAATAAGCATCAAAATCGCGAATTAAAACGGTCAGCTTCTCATGTTGCCAGCAAAACCAACCACTGTTCCACCATAAAAAGTTTTTTTATATAAGGTAAGCTACCGGTTAAGGTAGGTTTTTGCTGGACACAAGTACAAAATAAATATTTTTTTACATCTCTTCCCAACACTGCTCATCCGGACTCTCCGTTCCCCACTCGCACCTGTGCAGTCTGAGACGTACAGGTTGCCCATCAGCCTCCTGTCCCACCGATCTATTCCTAATTTCTGCAATATTCTCATTAGTTTTCCCAATTCACTCTATCAAACGCCTTTTAGAAATCTACGAAACAAGCAAATACGTTTTGACTACATTCTATATTCCTCTCGATTAGTGATCTCATTACTGCAAATGGCATCCCTCGTGCCTCTCCCCTTCCTAGACCCAAAATGATCATACTCCAAGTAATCATTTGCCCTACTCTCTATCCTTTTGTTGGTGAACCTGAGAACAACCTTACCTGCGTCGGATATAAAACTTATTGTTCTGTAGTCCTCACATGATGCAACCTTTTCATTTTCCGGAATAGAACTGACACTAATCTCATAAAGTCTTCCGAGCAGATTCATTCCTCATAGATACCAAAGTTCAGTCCCTTTAGAGGCTCCCCCCACATTTTCCTTAACATTTCAGCAGTTCCGCTGTCTACCCTCACGGCCTTATTTGGTTTCATCTCCCTTAATGCCCTTCCTATCTCAACGTCGAGTATGCCTGGACCTAAGCTTTCTTCCTCTACACCATTTTCCTTTTCTATGTTTTTTGTCTTGCTGGCCTAAGTTCTTTATCATACAGGGCATCTATATATTCCTCCCATGTCTCTTGGATCTTTTTTGTGCCAACTATTATCTTACCCCACTTATCTTTATCTGTTTACACAGATCTTCCCTCTCTACTCCCCGACAGTGATTTAACCTTGATGTAGAGCACACCAATTTCACTCTTCCTCTGCAAACTTTCCATTTCCTCGGACTACGTTTTCACCATGCTTCTATTGATTTATTTGTGGCCCTTCTCAATTTATTGTTTAACTCTTAGTACTTCATTTTGCCTAACTCTGTGTTTACATTCTTCCATTTCCTTCCCTCATCCATATTTGTAATCATCTCATCCGTGATCCATGGTTTCCTTATCCTTTTCCCGTCAACGGTTACTGTAGTGTCTTTAACGGCTTTCAATATCCCTTTCTTGATACAGTCCCTTTTTCTTCGATAGTACTCGGCTCTTTACCGTCACTCATGATTTTCTCTACAGCCTGCTGGTACCCCTTCCTTGTTAATCCATTTAATGCTTTTAAATTCCCTTTCCCAACTCGCCGCCCGTCTTATCCCTTTGAAACGGACGTTGCATTTCATAAAAAATAAATTGTTTTCAGAGTCCGCATCCGCTCCCGGGAAACTGTGCGCATTTATAACACTGTTGCTAAACCTGTGCCTAACCATAATATAAAATAACTGATACCTATCTGAGTCACCTGGCATTTTCCATCTATACCTACGCCATTTTTGGTGTCTAAAAATGTTGGTGATGACTAACCCTTGTCTCATGCAGAACTCAATTGCATTCTCCCTGCGGTCGTTCCTTGTGCCTAAACCGTAGTCCCTCACCTCATCACCATGTCTTTCTTCGCCTACTGTCGCATTCGAATACTCATCATTATCAAATGTTAAAAAAAAACATTCATATTACTAAAAAAATAGGCACACGTATTTATCTGAATCTGTCTTAATCTTACTCTTGGGAAGGATCACCAAATGATTCGGGGCTCTTTTCTAGCTGATAAGGATTTCGCTCAGAGATAGAGAGATTGTCGCTTCCCTTTATTCGTCTATGAGTAACGCTAATTACAAGTAGTTATGGTCACTTTATTTTTTATCACTCGACGACGGGTTTTCGGTGCATCATTTTTCTGCATGGTTACTTACCTGAGGGTGTCGTTTTTAACCAATTATTTCTAAGAAATAATCGAGAAACATGGATAAAATTTATCCTGCATATTAATTGACCATTATATACATAACGTTGCAAATTAAGGCGATGGATATTGATTTGTTTCAGAAAGCCGTAGATATCAGTATGGAGAAGACAAGAGGTTCGTAGTGTGATTAAGGTCCTTCATTTGAAAGTTTACAGTGCCTAGCAAATCCACGATAAAGTGATGGATGTTTGTGGAAATGATAGCCCGTTATGAGACACAGCTGAGGTGGAAAAGGAATTTATAAATTGGCCACATGTCCCTCACCGACGATCCAAGATGTGGAAGATCATCACTCTCAAACGATAATGTCACAGTGAAGAAAGTGGAGGGCATCATCATAGACAGAATATCATCAGGACATCATCATAGACAGAAGGGCAACCATCCAAATTCTCATGAATGAGACTGATCGACCTTGATCGACAGTGTGTGGAAAATTATTCACAAAGAACTGCACATGTCAAAGATGCCATCTCACCGGGTTCCACGACAACTGATTCCTTTTTAGAAGCAAACACCGCGCGACCTGCAAATCGCGACCGGTAATCAAAGTGATGTGCCTTTGAAATTTTACCGCACCCATGGCCATGTTCATCCGATCTTGCCCCAAGAGCATTTTTTCTTATCCCCAGAAAAAGCCATTGCGAGTTCGGAGATTTGACAACACAAGTGGTGGAACAATGGTTTTCGACGCACTCTGCTGAGTTCTACAATGATGGCCTTCGAAAGGCCAAGAAACGTATGAGAGAAATGTGTAATTACGGATCCTGACTATGTAGAGAAGTATTAAGAATAAAAACTAAAGGCTGGCCACCATCGATAAATCAATTATTTTGACACTAAGTCTCATGCAACTCGTACTGGCAAAGAGCTAATAACTATGGGTATGCGTGGGAAAGCCCTTTGTATTCATTGTGAACATTCCCCAACGATCGAAATTCGTTGTGCTCATCTCCCAACAATGGTTGCCTAGGACGTGCCTCGCAAGTGACGTACTTCTTCGACCGGAAAAATTCTTCGAAGACGCTTCAAGGTTACCCAGAGAGGACAAGGAGATTTAAGTCGCAATCTAAAGTTTCAAATAAATAATGTTGGTGTTGAACTGAATCTCCAAGTACTTATTCCACGTGTTCCGTCTGATGTGTGTGTGATCCTCTTCGAATTATTAATTCTCAGCCTTTACGAGACAAGTCGGATTAGAACGTATTAGCGGGGTAACAGTTATATTTTTCTACACATATGGACATGATATAGTCGAAGATCAAGACAATATTTACATGAATACCATTCCAAAAGATGCTATGCTGTGGATGCTAAAAATGGAAGAATATCATAAACTAATAGTTAAACCAGGGGTTTTTTTTCCTAACAATGGCGCCCGATGCTGTTTGCTTAAGGATATCATTGAGGCATCGGCTACGTGAACAGAAATTATTCCGTAAAAGGTGCCGATGCCCATTTCTGGATGCCATTTCAGTGTCGGACTGCCGAACCCATGATATAATTGCATCGTTAAAATAGCATCGGCAAATGCATGCAAATCATTTGTCAAAATCGTCATAAAAAACACAGTGTAAACATAAAAATTGAAGATAATTCAGGGGATTAATGCAGTTGATTTTTATTCACCTGCTACAGGCTGTGAAAATATGAATCCTAATAATTCTAAAGATAAGAGATAACGGGATCAATCAAACCATTTAGTAGTGCGACAAAGATTTTGTCCGTTGTTTTTGAGTTCTCAGCGAATATTGAAGACCTTGATCGATGGGAGAACATTTGGTAACCGAGGAAAAGGAAAGAAAAGGATTGGGATGTTGGACGAAATGAAAGAAGTATGCTTCATTGAAGAGGGGTTTATTTTAGTCGGATGTCAAGTTATTTTGTTAAAAGTGGCAAGTAAACGCATCATTGTACCGTGATCGACGCTATCCAAAAGCCTACCTTTTTGCCGTTGGATTATCGGTAACGACGAAGATCGTAACCTTGTCTAACTATATACCTATGTCGGCAAACCTTAGATTTCACCGATCCACAACTTTAAATTCGCGAATCGGCCTAATAAAGAAATTCCATAGGACATACTAAATTGCAACGTTATCATTAAATAATGTTATTTGAGAAACCTTAATCGAACAAAATTCATGTGCATTATGGACGAAATATAGCTATGTAACGTAATAATTTAATTTTTTGGGGAACGAATTTTGTATTCAATTATTTGATAAATTTAACAGAATGGCATTTTGTACAAAAGCCACTTTCGCTGGAACTAAGATTTATGCCCGACGATAGAGTACCTGTGAGTTGTTGGCCAAAAATTCCGTGCCAGGAAGCCAGTCGTTAACTTTGAAAACGGTAATAATTATATTTTTCTTTTTCAATGATCATTTCGCATACGTAAGGTAGTCGTAAAACATAAAGAAGAGTGCAAAATACAGGTACATTTGAACATGCTTAAAAAAGAACATATACATTAGAGTATATGATAAAAGCACAATGCACTACAATTGCTTGTCACTTAAAAAAATCCAATTCATGAATAATGACACTTATGTAGAAGGTTCTCGTGTTTCCATTTGAAAGAAAATTAACAAAATTTGAATTTGTCTCGAGTTGATTTTACTTTTTAATGGACTACCGTTAAATAAAACAGATTCTGGCGTAAATACCGTATTAAAAATATTTATTCATTGACCTGTGACGTTTGCAGAGGCAATTGTATATGCACGACCAATGATTAACTTCACAGAATAGTACCAAAGATTCTTGTTTCATAATTGCTCAGACTCTGTTACCTACGACAAGCTATTAGTGATATAAAAATTATCATTATAAAATACGATGTAAATTTCTCGAAGAGAGAAACTCGAGTCCTATGACCTTACAAGGTGAACCGACGAATCTGTAAATAAAACTATTCAGTGAGCATAAATAATCCTCAACCGTTTTTCAATTACCATCAACTTGAATCGTCATGCCAGAAGGCATTCGCCTCACTCTTCCCCAATTCTTCTGTGGCATTCGTCGTAACCGACCGCCGGGCGCTTTTACGGAATAACTTCCGATGCCATTTGAAGAATACAGGGTTCGTCCGGAAAATAAGTGCACTGAGCTCAGGAAAAAAAATTTATTACACTTTTACATATCTTAAGCTAATATTCCTCAAAATAGGACCCTTATGAGTCGATACACTTGTTCCAGCGGCGTTCCCATTCCTGGAACACTCCCGCGAAGGCATCATCGGGAACCTCTCGAAGACACGTTGTCACGGCCTCTTTGACGACGTCCAAAGTCCCGTATCGCGTTCCTTTCAAACTCCTCTTTATCTTCGGGAACAGAAAGAAGCCTGTCGAGCACTTGGACGTAAAATGCAGCATTTACAGTTCGTGGTTCAGGTACAAATTCGTAGTAGACGACTCCCCTTTTGTCAAAAAAGACAATGAGCATCATAAACTTATTTTCCGGACGAACCCAGTAGCACCGGTCGACTTCCGAGTACTTAAAGAATTACATCCAGGTCACATACGAAACAGTTATGGGGTGAGAAAACCGCTACCGGAGCACAAACACGACGGCACTAATGATTACTACAGAAGTACATATTAAAGCAGCGGGAGGGGGTACAAACAATGGACCCAGCGGATAAGAAAATTATATGAACTGGATGAAATGAAAATATCATTCAGGTAAAATCAGGAAGTGGAAATTTCAAACAAAATTTGGTCCATCAATGAAAACGAATGTCTGTTCTACCAAACCAAGGATACTTTTTGGTATATAAGCGTGTTCCAGGTGTATGTCCATGAGGAAACCCTGGCTTTCTGAGCTCTTGGTCATGAATCACCTTTTCCCTTATCCTCAATGTTTGATTTGCCAACCTCCTGTTTAATCAAATTTTCACTTGTCTTTCATCTGCTGATTTTTTGCACACATTCAGAAATTTCATAATAAAAAATTAACCTTTCCTGGACACCTTCATTAAGTGCAAATTTATTTTTAAAAAGGCTTCATCACTAATGGAGAGCTTGCAACTCCAAAAAGCATTGGCCCTAAGATCCCCATTTTATGCATTTACAACTGCAATGAAGCAGGCCTGCTCAAAGACACCATTATCATTTTTTTTACCCTAATGCGAATACTAAATTGGTTCCCATTTTCAATGATTAATCACCACCACACATTTTTATAACCAAGCTAAATGTGACCTTCTTATTTGAATGAAATGATCCAAGTCACTGGTATCTGGATATACCACAGCATATGAGAATTGGTCGACTGTTTTTGCCCTAGGAAACATTTAGAGTCATTATTGGCCTCAATAAAATGTACTTCTCACTATACATTAAGCTATTAGCTGGAGTGCTGACACACTCAACATGAATTTTGGCCAAAGGAATATTTGGACTTGATGTTCTGAGAGTTAAATCAATGGATGCAATCAATAATCATTGTTCCAAAAGCCCAAACCCTCATGAAGAGCAATGCCACATAGGCTGAAAAATGTATATGTATTACAAATGATTCCATATTTTTCTCTGGTGTGCATTATTCATGAAGTAACTTAGTAAATTAAAATGTTCTTTTCCTATATTCTGAAAGGTGTGTTGCACAAATAATCTTCCCGATGTAGACTTGCTTACAAACACTATGAACCAAAAGTATTGGACTTGTCATGCCTCACAGTGAATGGTCCAAAATGGTTCCACTTAAATTTATGGTTACCAATCTTGGCTTGTATAACAGATTGTGCCACATGTTTTTAACCATTACAATTTGACAGCAGTGTGACTACAAAGAATGATCGAGAAGTGAATGGATGTTATCTCTTCCCTTAACTCAGTATGAGCTAGGCAAAACTTGCAAGTGCATACTCATCAAGGGAGAACCTAGCTGAAACTGACAAACAATAGGCATAAGCAATAATGACAACACATTGAAATTTAAAAGGAATTACAACAGGCAGTGAGTGCTCTTTCAAATGGTACCACCAGCCATTATTGGTCAAAGATTCCAATATTGAGAGCTTCAACAATGAGTTTTGTTGCGGGTTTCTAATCCTGCTATATGGTCAAGAACTGGGTAAAAATGATTATGGTAGACGGGTCAAATTTGCCATGTCATTCCTGAAAAAGTAACCACTAAGTGCCATTCTTTTCACAATAGGAGCCTTACCAAACCCATTTGACTGTATCACCATAGTTTGGGTGAGGAACCTATACTTCAACATGCAGATCCTCCTTAGGGAGAGTTCTCTATTACCAACAAAAGCAAAATATTCATCAAAAAATACTTGTTATTCAACATTTTATTCTTTCACATAGAAAATATTTTACTCAAAAATTCAATGTATAAATCTTCTAATTAGGGAATCCATGGAAAGGATCAATAATGCCCAAAAACTATGGTTTCCTTTTTAACAATGTTTGCATTATTTTTAGACCAAGGTTCTCTTTTCCAAGGTGAAGGTACAGATTTATGGGTTTATATTCAATAAATTTTCACAAAATTCAATCACATTTTAGATGACTTAGACCAGTAATTTGCATTAGATATATTGTACATAACTATGGTACAAAGAATTTTTCTTTAAAAAAATGCTTTTAATACTCTTCTTTGCAGCTGCCACATGACAAAAAAATGCTAAATAAGAAAATATCTAGGTCTTATACAAATAATTAGGAATTTTCTCAAATAAACATGGATAAATGGTTTGCCATTTTATCTACAACACCATACACACAGACATGCATACCAGACAGTATATTTTACCAAAATAATTTGCCATAACACACTTGCTGACATAATTGAAATTACCACATACTTAATGAGGCTTAACATATTGTAATCAAAAGTGGCTGACTTAGTTTAAAAATTGGCATGTTTCCTATTCCCTCTGGGAGTAGTTAAAGATTTTGAAAGTATGTGTATATATATATATATATATATATGTGTGTATGTGTATACATATATATAAGGGCGGTTTCATGTGTGTATATATATATATACATACTTGCAACCGTCCCCAATGTAAAACATGTCTGCCTATCAGATGTGCTCCCCACATCTTATTCTCACACTAATGCCTCTCAAAAAATATTATCTGTATTTTGTCATTCGAACAACGCACTTCATTTTACATAAACATTACCCCTTTATCCATTCAAATGAACAATCACCACTACTCCTGCTTTTCTGCCTCATTCTCTTCTCTTCCTATCCCTTCACACGGAAATTCCCACAACCTTTCCTTCAACCAGTGTTTCTCCATAAACGTCCTAGAATTCCTACCTGACTCAGTCACCAATATAGAGGCAAGAACTCGCGAATCTGCATATATAATAGCTTTCCAATCTGTTAAAATTCTCACCATAAACCACCATCTTTAATTCTCTTCACATACATCATACCTTGCACCTCCCTCCCCCTTCCCAGACTCCATATTCCCCATTTGAGACTTACCAGTCTGACCTGAAGAAGGCCTCAGAGAAGGCTGAAAGTTCAAACAATCCACACTGTGAGTGTCCTTTTGTGTGTTATCTATTATGCCGTCCAAATGTTATATATATATATTTATATAAATAATACATGAATATTATTGAACAACATTCAAATTCATACAAGAATTCATTCTGGCACAAAGGCATCATCACTAGTACAACTGAAGTTATAACAAACAATCCTTACATCCTTCGCAGCCCAAATATCTAGTTCTCTGAAGTCCAGTATAGTACGTAGGTATTCTTATAATTGAACCTCTCACCAAATAAGAAACCAAATATGTATGAAATGTAATACACAAAAATGATGTTGCAGTACCACTATTTACAAGCCTATATGCCTCAATAAGTATGAAATTTAGTTAGTCATGTGGGTTTCAATAAATTACAGTGGTCCCCTTACCTTGTCTGCAAGACAAAAATTTCAATTAAGCAGCCAAATTCTTGTCTACCCATGTTATACTTGCCATAATCTTTACCAGTAATACTAAGTTGTAAACTAAAAATCAATTACACTGAAGTAGGAGCTTAATCCTGAAAACAGAGTATGCATTTACATTACCATAATTAACAGTGAGTAAAACATAAATCATATTTTTCATGGGAGTCCAGAAAATGTTGCAACAAAATAGCACATATGAAACATCACAATCACTCCCAAAGCACACCTTAGAATTATATTAATCTTTTACCATCAATATATTAGCTTTGTATATCTTTCCCACAACAAATGTAAACATTTTTATGCAAATATTAACAATTTCAACTGCATGATAATTATGATGTCAATGAAAAAGGCAAAACATTTTGCCTAATAATGGAAGGATAACTTCAAATTAGTCTAAAAATGGCTTGCATTAAGTTCTTTCCTGCCTTCCTTGCAGGAACTATGAACTTTACAGATGGGGGAGTGCCAATAACATCAAATAACAACGTATGGATGCATAACAGTCGTATATATTCACAAAAAATTAATATATATGCACCAATGAAGAAAACCCAAAAGGGAATTCCATAAGATTATGTGATCTTATGATGAAATAATAGTGTTTCATGGCACACATTAGAGACTGCGTTAATGGCATGCTGACAATGAACCCATGTGGTGCAAGAATTACAAAATGAATGGAAATAATATAAGGCCCAAAATTAGTTATAAATCAAATTACGATTCACCTGTGATGATGTTTTTGAAAACTTAAGTTCTGATTTATCTGAATGATTATGACCAATGAATTAACAGGCACCTATTTGAGAAATGAGTGTACATTTAACGCAAATATACTGTTTAACATTTGTCAATTCACCTCAAAGATTCAACAAATAGGCAATGTGATAGCTGCCACTCCCTCCCCTTACATCTTCAATGGCACTGAACACCACATAGTGGCACTTGGTTGCCAAGGAAACAGGGCCAAGGTCATACAGGACTCCCTCAATGCAGTGTTCCCTGGTGATGGAGTTCACGAGCTATCAAATGAAAAGGCAATTCAGATAGAGGTTTCACCTTTCATACAGCATCTACAACAGGCTTAGGTAAGAAAAGAATTCTTCGCTTAAGTAGAGTAGTGAACCAATTTGGATATTGGGTGATCACACTGGATTACTTTGATGGCCATATTGCACCAATAACAAAATTTAAGAGATTATGTCATAATACCATTACATTTATTTGCAGGGAGGATTCTAACCCATGACTGTACAGGCAACTGGTAAGCCTGACAAAAAGCAAACATCGTTTAGTTTCAATTTCTGACAGTAAATAACACTCTTACTTTGATGTTAATGATACCTTTACTCATTGAAATTGCTAGAGAACAATTACCATTCTCAAAACATATAAACCAATAGGTCATGAATGATATTCAACTACCTATAAAAAATGTCACAATAATGTTTAAATAAATGGCAGTGCTTCATTTCTTATTCATCAAGTTGTATTAAGAGAGACAATATAAAATAAACAATTAAGGGAATTACCCAAATTTTAACTTATTTTCATATAGTACATGTTAGTTGTGAACATTTTTGGATTAGTATTTTATAGCATGAAGAAGACCAACAACCAAAGTGGAGGTTCAGCACAAATTCAAATACTTATTTAATATGTACAATTAATTAGAATAAATATGCTCTGTTCCAAAAATAAGTCTTTTTTCAGTCAAACAAATTAACCACAAAGCAAAAAGTGTCTCCGGTACAGACAGTGAGTGTAAGTTTTACATTGAAGTCCTCAAAAGGCTGCGGGAAAGAGTGCAATTAATCAGGATCTTTGCCAACCAATGGTGGCACCATGACAACACATTGGCCCATGAGGTGTTCCTCATGGTAGAGTACTTGGCCAAGCACACTGTGGCATCGCTGAACTTCTGTTAGATCTCAAGAATAAAATGGAGCTCAAAAGGCAACCATTTCAAAAAGATTGAGTTTCACAGAGGCCACAATGAGGTGCCTGAACAAGATTCCTGCTGCCTGGTATCAGGGTGCCAATGCACAAAGGTGCTAATTTGAAGAATTTATTAAATTTTATTTCAATCAGCAATACATCTCCCTCCCAATTTTTCCTACTTATTTTTGAGACATATTTTAAGCAAAAAAGGTAACAATATGTTCCATTTAAAGTGTATAGATTTACTGATAATTAAGAAGCCTACATGGTTTGGTCTGAACATTTGACCAGAAGGTATAAGGTTTCCACTTATATCCTCGTTCACATGATTATTTCTTAGAAAATCCATAATTTAGCAAAGTCCTTGGTTATCCCAATTGCACATCAGGACAATTAAGTTACCTAGAGGTTATCTAAATATTTCTTCAATCTTGACCTAACACTGGAAGAGGCTGTACAATTTCAGCTCTTTTGACTAGGATGATACTTCCATTTCTTAAATATGTAGACCAAGTGTATTATTTCAGAATACAATTTCAGGTTTTCTATGTGATGCTGTGCTTAGGAGAAATCACAAAATATCTTGATTGGAGGATTTACGTAGAAACCCCACATGTGAATGTGACCAAGATCTATGCTCACCTATGTAACATTGAATATTCAATGTTTAGTTTTATTAAGATTTTAATATTCTATGAATAAGGCAAGATATCATTTTTTGCCGACTGAAGAATTCAGAAACATTTTAAAAGCAATTTGACTTCACACAGTGAAAAATCAAACTCACTCTTTCATTCATGGCACAATGAATACAGGGAATAATATTCCACTGAATAGGACCGAACTCTTCAAAAAAATTCCTTGATTCTGTGTGTGAAATGACTATTATGGTTCAGATTTCAAGATTCAGTAATCATGCCTCTCCTGCAGCTATTCATATAAGTACAACAGATAGGTGAGGAAGAGGTAAAATGAGTAGATAAAAATTATATGAAAATAATCACTTTGTGAAGTGAAATCCTTCCCATTGATTTGATTCAGGCCTCAAGATTCAGATGTACTTCCTTTTCAAATGAGTGTATCTCTATTTACATTCAATAAATACCATACACATAGCATATTTACATCTGGGTACAAAACATGCATTATATTGTATAATCTATATTGACCTATGTAAATTAAGCTTGTATAAAAATTAAGAAAGAAATGAATAGTTTCAGATCTCTATTTTTCACTCACCCACCTAAACTCATGCATAAATCCACATTTCTTAAAAATAAAATACCACTGACTTCTGACACCACAAATACTGTAAATATTAAACATGTAATACAAGGAGCCAAAGTGATACTGAGTCGGGAGTTGCTTTCTTTTTGTTAAACCATTGCTCAGTACAACCAATCTGTAAATATCAAACGAATAATAATAATAACAATGAATGTACAAGTAAAATTATAGACTTTTACAAGCAGTTTAACATATCATTTATTAATACATTAATCTTTGAGACCATATTTTACAAAAAAAAATAAACATGAGGACAATCCAAAACCATTAGCAAAACCCTTCATTTTATGGTTTTATATTAATTATTCAGCAAATACCACAAAATACAATTGTTAAAGAAATTATTTATAACAACCATTAAAAGCAGATAAAGCGATAGGATAATGGCATAGCATGAAGAAGGAAATTGAAAACAACTTCATTAATGATTCAGATATTCATCCCAAGAATCAGGAGCCCATGAGGCTAATTTCTAAAATTAAATCATTCAGAGATAAAATAGTCCCACATTCATAAATCCAGGAGGTGATAACTTGAGGTAAATTAGTAAAGCAAAACCATAGAAGGAAAAGTGCTATTCGGAATGTGAACATTTACTGTATGGTAGGAAGTTGAAAAACTTAAAACTGGAAATATAAACATTGATATTCTGGGAGTGGCAGATATGAAATTACCAAAACTTCTGGAGTGGGAAAGATTGGATGATCTACCCTGATAGAACAAATCATTTATCAGAATTTTGAGGCTCTAGCCATAATCCTTAATTAAACATTAGGAATTAAAGAAAAGGATATTAGCAATAAATAGATAAGGCCTGTCAGCATCAATAACAAACCAAATGACTCTAAAACAGTACCAACATGTACATGTTAACAACAGAGGGGAAGGAGGAAAAGGTAAAATACATATATGATCTGCACAGCATAAATGACAAGCCTAATAGTAAAGAAAATCCCATCATAATAAGAGATTAATAAGTGGTAAGTGGGCAAGGGAAGAGAAAGTGGGGAGGTTGGAAATTATACAGTGGGAAGAAAGATGATATATTTAGTAGTAATTATTAGGGGAGGCAACAACAAAGGTCATTTGCACCAGATGGGATAGGTGTGTAACCTGTTAGGGTTAGGATGTTATAGGAATGGAGGCAGGGTGGACAGAAAACCAGAGTCAGCATTAGCTTACACTTAATGAAATGTACTAAGGGGTCCACAATTTAATGGAAGTATTAAGTTTACCAGAGTTCACACTGTTTATCAACATTCATTCATGCATACACAAATATGCATGCCGAAACAAACTTTACCAATTTGGGATTCTAGGAGTTGGAGTCACTGCTACTATCATGCAATATTCATACCTTTGAAGGAATTCAAACCTTACCACATAAAAATTATTTCTTTTTATATTCAAACTTATATGGCAATGGTTAAAAAACTCTACCATCTAGTGACTAAAACTGATTCCAATACGACATTGGAAAAAAATTACAAATAAATATATGAATAACACCCAATAAATTTACTCATTTGAGGCCCAATACTTGCAGATATAATCTCTGTGCATTTAAATATCAACACTTTTTCATGGTCCTCAAATGCCTCTTAAACCTATCTTGCTAGGTATTAAGAGATGACAATCAGATGGTAAAATAATACATGAATCAGAGCATTCAGTTCTAAATAGCACTACAATTCATTGTTCATTGGCACAAATTAATTCTATGAAGCACCTAGATTAAGGACAGATGGAATAAGGGAAGTGCTCTCACTTTCTCTCACCATCATTTCAACTTCCAATTCAATTTCTTTTCTTTCAGGACCCCAGGAATGACCCATCATTTGCTATATTTTCTTACCTGCAATAAAGCATTCTCTTCCTTGAATGCCAAGTTCTCCCCAATCCTACACTCTCCAGGGTACTCTGATTTGCCAAACAAATATGCTTTCATTAAGTGAATTCTTGGATTTTTTAGCAGGTCAATTTCACCATGCTGGGAAAGTTAAATTGATGGAAGATGTCACAACATAAATATAAAGGGCAAGTTCTTAGGCTGATAAGTGGCTGTCCAGAACATAGCCTTCACTTCTATGTGGGTGATAACTGTGGGCCTTGTATATCTACATGCCAACTGATCAGCTTGTGTAGGAGTGCTTCAAAAGCAAACCACATTAATTGATGCCTTCCTTTACAGCAAGGTTGAGCTCTTTGAATACCAACGTGTGAATTTTCGTTAAATTAGTGATCATTTTGCAAGTATTTCTTTTATTAAATGATTTATATTTCTTGAATTTTGTAACAAACTGACATGGAATTTAATATTTGTATTTCATGACCTATAAGAACACAGATGTTTACACAAAATCAATAGAGCATGTATTAGATTCATTTTCTCTACTTTTGGCAAAATTCTTTTGCTTATTTCCAAACAATTGTTACATTATGATGTCAGCTGATGTATTAGTGCATCTAGGAAATAGATAGCATGACATAAGGCCTTGAGGGGAGTAGCAGACAAGATTGTGGGCCGTGAATGTGTTTAAGTTTAAAATTTCATCTATTTGATGCATTGGCTTACTCTGGGCTTACCTCAGTTCACCGAAATAATAATGAATTGAAGATACTACTGAAATGCAATTATGAGGTCAGAATGCCTCAATGTGTACTATCCGCTCATATTGAATGGTTTAAAGCAAATCAAACAACTCCGATACACTAGCTACTATTCCTCACTAGGACTTTCATATTAAGGGTTCGGTTGAAAAAAGTGATTTGGTACAAACTTTCCAGTATACTAATGTACACACATCAATGCAGGTATGTTACCAGATCTCCATGGTAACAAAAATAGATTTCATCATGCAGCAGTTATGCCTCAAACATGAAACAATGTAATGATGTGCTAATACTCTTTAGATTGAAACCTTGTTTCCAGTCAGCAATTGAATGCATGGCTGCATATTTAAGAGAGGATAATGTGGTGTTTTCCCATTGCCTTCCACATTGCAGTACTGCGGCCGATATTGTGCACTTTACTGTAGTAAGGAACACTTCAGTTCTCAATCAACTCAACTAAGACCCTATGTCAATTTATGGTAGTCATCCATCACCAATTACAATGGTAATGTGGGATGGCATGAAGTCACTTATCCAACAATTTTGGACTCTTGGAGGTTAAATATTCAATACAACAAATTTGATAACGCAGAATTTATTGACTGTATACAATTCAGCAAGACCCTTGTAGAGATACTCAGCTTATAAGGACTGCTCATACCTCCTTCAGTATGACTAAGTAATCCACTGCCTTTCTGTCACCACACAATATTTTGTTGAACTAAAACATCCTAGTCCCATGAGGCCTTAGTTAATCCAAAATTATGAGATGCAATATTTTCTTAAAGATCATCATGCTACTATTAAAATTAGTCATTCCAGATATTTGTATTCATTGACTCCTAACTCAATGAATGCACTTATTGTTTCCATCTACCTAAATGACTTCATCCCTGGCTATTTTTATGTAGTTGAAATACAAAATGGAGCCAAATTCAGAAATAAATTGAGATTAAGCATCGTAGATCCAGTCCTTTGTGACTGAAATCTCACGATTATTAAATTACCATCAACAGTTATAAAGAACTAATACTTGACAAAAGAGTATTTAATATAGAATCTAAGCAGAACTGCATAAGAAATGGTATGACACGGTAGCTATTGATCTTAGAGGAAGATCATTAAGACACGAACATTGATTGAAGGTTCCCGGAGTCGGTGACAAATGTATGACTTTACGGTGGAAATTAGAACTTAATTATGGTGAAATAAAGACATGCAACTTTCAAGGGTGAAACATAAGTTTTCACAATACACATGTAAACTTGAATTTTAACATTATATTTAATTGATAATTCTTTTTCCATGGATACGCCCTAGCTACTTTTTATTTTATATATAAAACACTGACCTAACTGAAATCATAGAATTGAGTTTCAAGTAGTAGAAGTAAGAAAATATGGTAACACCCCAGTAGAACTCCAAAACTTACGTTATGGTAAACCAGCTTGTAATATGTCAGAATTGCATCTTTTTATTATTGATTACAGGAAAATGTTATTTCCTCAATGGAATCACAAGCAATGGGGAAGGATAAGCAGAGGGGTTAGAGAAATGGATGAGCAGAGATAGTTTTCCTTTCACAATTTGACTGAACTTGTAAGTACAGCAAAACCTCCATATTAGTTACCAGGACCAAAGAGAGTGCTGTTCATAGTACAGATGGTGTTGTGGGTTACAAGGGCTGTCATCCATACAGGAGTGAAAAAATGTTCAACAGGTATAGATAAAAAAAATCAAGAAGTGCAGAGAAAGTACATAATTGAGGAAATATGAAACTGAGACGAAAAGGACAAATTACTCTACTCTTGCCTGGATACATATTATCCCTAATTTGTGACAAAAAACCTAACTGAAGTTATCAATGCAAATTTTAATTTGATAGGTGATGGTAAAGCTGATGCAATACTAAGCCCAACTGTGAGTGTAATTCATGCATCAGGGTATGCAGGTTAGTTCCTTTCCATGCTGTCTTTGGTTTCAGATGGCAATCTGGTACCCAAAAAATCAAACAACTTTGGTGAAGCGGAGGATTCCCAGAGACATTAACCAGAATTGAACCCAGGCCCCCTGGTCAGTAACCCTGCATTAACCCACTGCAATACTATTTGCGACAGAAATACCCATAAATGTACTCGCCTCATACAGCACACAGATTACTAGTCAATACTACTACATAAATCATTTGTCTTTTCAGACTGAGACCAAGCGCTTCTGTCTCCTTAGAAGTGCTCCATCTTGATTTGAGACCAATCATTTTAAACCATGTGCCTGGAAGTGTTTTCTCTGGTTGTTCTCCTACTGCTATGTCCATACTACTTTCATTGGCTAACCACCCCATATTCAGAAGATAAAGCCACTGCTTGAAGAATTCTGCATATCCGGGTTTTCACCGTGTTGTTGTTTGAAGCCGACGCAGCCATATAAAGCCACTGCTGTCACAACACTGAGCAAATTCATTTGTACACATGTGTTCAAAAAACGTTATGAGAATTTCAGATCACTTCATGAGGATAAGAATACTTTTGCCTATTATCGTCATTATTTTCAATGTATACACAGGAGGAATGGTACCAGTTGATGAAGCTGACAAATGGAAGCAGTTGATGAACTGATCAAGTCAGATGTGGCTGATCACCTTTTGGTTTAATTGAAAATACCAACTATTGGCAACTTTTTTAGAAGTATATTCCTGAGCCAATATCTAAATTGAAGAATACCAACTCCTAAAAATATATTCCAGTCAACACAGTGACCCTCACCAGGGGTCAGCAAAGTGTTAAGTAGGTACTGTAATCAATGTTAAGGTTATCACTTGATCATGGCCAGTACTTAATGATATTTGTCTTATCTGTAATCTTTTCCATTATAACACTTCCCTCCTCCCTGATGGTTGCCCTGTTGACCAAAATATCTACATTGGAGTCAATTTCCTTCATTATAGATATTGGCTTAAGATTTATCTTCTAAAAAGCTTTGGCTAGCCAATCAGTTGAAATATAACCATTACTGCAAAGAGATTCCCAGAACAAGTTAAATGCTATCAGAAGAGAATCAATCATAAGAAGATGAAGGCAAAGTGGTTCTCAAAAAATACAAAAATTATGTTAAATATCAATGCAGAGAATCAGCAATTTGAAGAGAATATTCAATGAAATAAGGACACAGTAGTACAGTGTGTCGGACTACTGACTGGAGGGCCTGGGTTTGATTCCCGGGAAAGCATCTTTAGGTACCCTCAGCCCCACCCAAACCATGCAATTTTTCAGGCACTAGATATTTCAGGGAAACCATAACTGACACAGGGAAAGGACTTGGCCCCCCTACCTTATTACGTGTATTTCACATGCCGTATAGGGCATAGAATTGGGTAAATTTTACCATCACCTATCAAACCCACCTCCATGTTGATAACTCTGTTTATTGTTTTGCTATTTAATGAAATAACATCAATATTATTTATATAAAGCAGAAGAATTGGGACTGTTCTACCATCTCCCTTCCTCAAGAAAGACTCGCTGGATAATATGCCACCAAAAGGTGGGCCTTTGGGTTTAACTTAACCTTTCCATATGAAATGAATTAGCAGTAAATTGAATGCAATGTTTTCTTTTGATGTCTATTTCAGTAATATTGTGTCAGGGTCACCATTATGGTCAACAAATGGTGACACTCCAGAAGTATATATGTATTCTACCAGATGGAAGTATTGGCAAAATATCACACCACTGATTGGGTCTGAGCTATTGCAATGTTATGGGCATGGTTTAATATGCTAGTGTATTCCACAGTTTAACATCATATTAATAAAGCTTTTCATGTGTTTTAATTATTGTCACATTTTAGGTGGTAGGTCATTTTGTACCAGAATTATGACTCATGAACACATCCAATGCCCCATAAGTAATTTTTAAAAATACTTGATAAAATATCAATGAAAGAAAAGATTACTGCAATAGGTAATATGGTGAATACTTTGGTATGGCATTAAAACTGGTCGCTGAAGCATAAGAAGTCGTTTAAGTCTTTCGAGATGAGGGTAAGAAGAAGAATAAAGACAATAAAATGAATGGAATTCAAGACAAACTAAGAAGTGCTGGACACAGTAGGATAATGTTCTTAGGACAAATATATAGACAAGAAAAGTAAAATCAGGGATTGTATGCATGGGCAATGGAATGCTGCAGGTTATGGTAGAGGGAATAATGTTGGATCAGCAAGTTTGAGGAAGGGAAATATTAGCTAAATAGAATTAAATGAAAGGCCGTAGGCAATATGTGAATGTAAAAAATGAGTTTGCTGCAATATGATTTTAGGATATTTTTGTGTGGTGTTAGTAGGGACCCAGAAATGTAGCAATGCTTAAATCAAACGACTTTCTAAAACCTACCATGACCATTATACTATTGTCAATAATGATACTATTAATTTTATTTGGAGGTTTGGAACTAACACTACTCCACATTCATGATCCTCAGTTATTTTACAAAACAAGTCACTATTTTTATTTGATAGACAATATTTACATAGTGTATACTTTTACAACTAAATTGTTGATTTAACTATGTGTCAAGATGATCATCATGCATTGTATTGCATACATATAATACATGCATGCATTATATGTAATTAATGTAAAATGACTTTTAAAAGTTAAGATTAGAATTTTGCCATTACTTAAGAGTAATAAGACACTTCCTAATCATAAAACACATCTACAAAATGAATATTTATTTAAAATTTTTTAATTTCTGATTAATAGTATTTTAACACAGTTCCTGGTGGTTGGATTAACTGGGAATCATGTTTATTATTTCCATCTTAGTATCCTTCCTACAGTCAAAATGGTAATTAAAAATTCCAGAACAAGAACTTAGATACAGCAAATATAAGACATGTACATATCTGGTGCACATGTACCAGATCAGTGGACAGTGCTCAATCTTCATCAAATCCCTAACATTATCCTAAGTCAGGAACATAAAATGTGTAATATCATTACAAACCTTCATGCAGAATAATGTGATATAAAGATTTGCTTTCAATTATTTCATGGTTTTTTTTAAACTTTTACATGAAAATTAATTTGTCAGAGGAATGAAAGACACTTTACAATTTGTGATTGAGTTACAAAAAACTATCATTACTCTAAACAATTTTCCAACAGGTTAATTGGTTTTAGATTTTTATTTGGAACAACAGCCCTAAATCCTATATGACATTTTTGACATTCAATATATGAATGAATTATAACAATGTAATTTATTTAAATTTTCTGATGAAAGGAAACTTAAATACAACTCGCAATGCTTTCACATATTTACAATTTTAAATGGCTTCCTTTCAACTTATGAGCAAATACTTTCAGGATTGTGCTGTGAGATGTTATTTTCTTTAGGAGAAAACTCTTTCCACATTTATGTTATGACTAATTTATGTCATCTCACAGCACAAAAACAATAATTAATAAATCAATGGGAAAACTCAAACAGAGCAATAATGCTGGCAATGAGCATTCCACATTGGCAGATCTTAAATTATAGGCAAAACACTTCCAACACTTTTGCCCATGCAGCCCGTGTGTCAGTTCATTATTGTGGCCTACTTCTGCCATACACTTAACATGAGAACGTGCTACTATTCACAATGAATATAGGTTTTACTAAGTTTAGTTAAAACATGCAAACATGCTAGCACAAATGATTAAATAAAATTCAAAATGTACAAATTTTGAACTGATTGGCATATTAATTGGCCAAAGTGGGCATATTAAAGTTTATGAAACCCACCATTTCAGAAAAACTAGTCATAAGAAACAAGGTCATCTTTTGAGATTCACACACTGCAATACAAAGCCAATTCAGCTATGAATGCTATACCACAAACAAAGCAGGAGCTTTGGTGGAGAAATTAACAGTTTTAAAGTGGGCAGTGCTTCACAGGAAAATATTACAGCAATTATTATTGGTGACTTAAAATTTTGCAAGGAAACAACTTGCATAAGAAGTACCTATGCAAGGTACTATGACCAGCATTTTTCTGTTATTAAGTTTGTTTCACAATAATATAATTAATCAAGAATAAAACTGTTCATCAGCTATTTCAGGCCAATAATATAATGTCTTAATAGAAGGAATTTATAAAAGGTTAGAAACAAAGCAAATTAGTGGAAGAGTTAATACAAAAAGTCAACAATATACAAAAATATAAAATTCAAGATAAAATAAAACAATTGAGTAGGTAATAATTTCCTATCACAATGTAATAATATCACTCCAAAATATTAACATAAAGATTATCTACCATCAGGAAGAATCTGTCGAGTATTTCCAAAAGCTGTCATCCCAGACTGGCTAGCCCCTCTATTACTGCCATATTGTAGTCCGATAATTTTGTTGCTTTCAGCTAGCTGCTCTGCTGTGAATACACGCTTATTTTCATCTGCCACTTTAACACCAAGAACAGGACCTTGGAAATGCTTCTTTTGAGCCTATAAAAACACACCAAATTTCAAATAAGAAAATAAACGTATAAAATAATCTTTACAGCTTCCTTCATATATATGACTATTATCAAAATAATAGCAATAATTATTTTCTTTTCTTTCTTCTGCAATTAGGAAAAAGCAGTATGCTAGATATAACACGGGTCAGAAGTATAGTTCATTGACTGCCAGTCAAATGTTTCAACAATTATATGATTCAAAATGCATTAATTAATCCTCATGAACAACATTTGTACTGCAGTGTTAAAGGAAATAACACACACACCACTAGCTGAATTTTTCCGTCTTCAATGGAATTAATTAAGTTTATTTGATATATTCATGTTTTATAATTATTTTTTCTTTGATTTTGGTGGTACCAATAATAGCTTGTACTTACAGGCCTAGCTCTAACCTTTATTTATTGCATTGTAAAGGTTTTAATAAGAAGTGGCATACATTAGGATTTACAGACTGTATTAAAATAATTATTCTTCGAATTCATTGATTTGAAAAATTTTCAACATGGACTGGAAGCTCACAGAAGGTGACTTGAAGGTGGACTTGGATATTTACGAGGAGTATTATGAGTCAAGACACTAGTGAGTATATTCCATTTACACTTAAAACCAAGACCATAATCACTGAAGCATTTTGAAAATAATTTAACAATTTCTTAATATTCCAGATGTTCACCATACTCACCATTCCTCCAAGGGCAAAGAGACAATCAACAACCTGAAATAGCATGTTCAAGTGAATTAAAAACACAGTAAGGAATGTAGTACTCTAATCAATGAAAAGGAAAATATGTAATTGAGAAAAGAGCCACCTATACTTACCATGTACAAGTTCTTATGCTCATATAAGTCATTAACTTGGAAAAGGTCTTGTGACTTTAGGCCATATGCAATGCATCCTTTCAAAAACATTTCTACATTCTCTCTCTGAAAATACAAAAAAGTTAAAATTCATCAGTCATTCTATAGTCAGCCTATATGAAAAAAACACCCTTATATTATCTAGATTTACTAATATCAAAATGACTGTGTAGTTGTTACAAACCACAACATACTACCTGGATCAAAAAGTTCCCGGAATAACCACCGTGTGGCGCTCCCATCGTTCCGATTTGAGTTCTGTTTTTTTTTGTTAAATTGGTACATCTGTTGTTGATATTCCCTTTAAATCTTGGTGTCATAACTTGACATTTGCAAAAGTTACGTAGCCAAGAGTACATCTATCTCTGTGTGTGTTGGCGATTTTTTACAATTGCAGAAATGGATTTAAATTTGCAACAACGAACTTGTATTAAATTTTGCGTAAAAAATGGATTTAGTGGTGCACGGACGTTGGAAATGTTGGAAAAGTGTTTCGGCAACGATTCTCTAAAAAAAACGGTTGTTTACCAGTGGCACGAGCGGTTCAGAAGTGGTCGTGAGTCAATCGAAGATGATGAACGCAGTGGCAGACCATCGACATCGAAAGTCGGTGAAAAAATTGATAAAGTAAAAGAAATGTTGGTCAATAACCGCAAATTAACCATCAGAGAAATAGCGGAGGACTTGAACATTGCCTATGGATCCGCCCAAGACATTGTGGTTAATGATTTGGGTTTCCGTCGTGTAGCAGCAAAGTTGGTGCCAAAAGACCTCAATTTCATGCAAAAAAGAGACCGTGTTGACGTCGCAAAAGACATTATTTGCGAGGCTGAATCCGATCCCACATTCATCAAAAGGATCATTACTGGAGACGAGACGTGGGTTTATGAGTACGACACGCAATCCAGACATCAGGCAAGTGAATGGCGTTCACCAAATGAGCCGAGACCAAAAAAACCACGTCGTTTTCAGTCAAAAAAGAAGGCAATGCTGACGGTTTTCATGGATTACAACGGTGTAGTGCATCATGAATTTTTGCCAGAAGGCCAGACAGTAAACAAAGAGTATTATTTGGGCGTTATGAGACGTTTGCGTGAAGCAATTCGCCAAAAGAGACCAGAAATCGTCGCACAGTGCTATCATTATTCGTAATTTTTTGACGAAAAATGCAACAAATACCATCCAACAGCCACCGAATTCACCTGATTTGGCTCCCTGTGACTTCTTTCTGTTCAATCGAGTTAAACAACCATTGCGGGGAACGCGTTTTAGCAGCCGAGAGGAAGTAATGGAAAAATCGCAGGAAGCACTGATGGACATACCGAAAACCGAATATAAAAAATGTTTCGAGGATTGGATCAAGCGCTGGCATAAGTGTGTTGCAGTCGATGGGGATTACTTTGAAGGGGACAATATAGATTTAGATGAATAAACTTGTATTTTTAATTTTCTGAATAAATTCCGGGAACTTTTTGATCAAGGTAGTATATTGCTTTACCAGGTACATTTCCTTTGATTGCTTATTGTGAAGCACTACTGGTTTAAAAGTGATTCAGTGTCTTTTAGTGAATACATGGGTGAAAAATTAGAGTTTTAAATATGGCCTATGATGCTCAGCATCACAACATAAAGCCAATGCTTTCCCTGGTGCCTATACCAACTAACGTTGAACAGCTAAAAACCCATATCACCTTTTTGCCATACAACAATATTCCAAGTGCCACCATATAATCAATTACTTTTCAAAGAGAAAAGAGACCGATCAAACTTTTTAAAAATAATTATCAAGTTAACTATCAGAATCGAAGGTGTCTTGCCCATAAAAAAATTTATGGTATGAACACGTTAAGAAAATTTCCATTAAATCCACAGAAATCTGATGGGTTCACGCATCAGAACTCTTTTAATCTACAAAAACTTAACAGAAAATATATATTAAACTAGAAAACAACAAAACAGAAAAACCAAAATCCTTATTCCCACGACTAAGGAGAGAAAAAAATACACATGAAACTAACCTCCTTGAATGCACCTCCCATGGTATTGATTTTCTTAACAGCCCCTGGGTGCAAGCCATTTATCAACCTGAAAATGGAAAGTTTACAATTGAGTATGTATAAATCAAAAGTCAGTCAAGACTCAATAACTGATAAATCAGACTCCTTTTCACAAGTAATTCTTCCAAATATAAATATGATCACTGAGATGCAGACAACAAATATTAAAAATATCTCCAAACCAGCCAATCTATTACAAATCAATGCATAAACAAAATTATCTTAGAATTCCTGACTACTCATGCAGGTGAGGTCCCATTTAGGCTCAAAATAATCTGCATTCATAAGAGAGATACTCTACAAGAAAGTGCACAAAAGTTAAAGATAAATACAGAAGCAAATGCTTATCAACATTGCCTTCCAAATATCCAGAAAAAAATCAATGGAGTACCAGTACTTTTGAGTCAAATTGTCTTATTTTCCACATTTTTTACCAGTTACAATGACAATGCAACTCACCAAAATTAATAAAAAAAAAGAATACTGCTATATAAATCATATATCTGGGTATGTGTGTATACATCTATCTAATGTATTTCACAGACTATAAGACGCACTGTGATACTGTAATTTCACAGTTTAAAATTTACGAATTCTTGGGTCAGGCCAAAAAGGATCAATGTATTTTCACACACCTTTTTCAAGGAGTTGGTGCCTAAATCTAATTTATCCACTCTTAGAAAGATCCCTTGAATGATTTATTAACTGAAATATCCAGAGGCTGCATTTGAGATGTTAATCTAACCGGAATCACAGCAATATGTGTCTTCCATTAAGTGGCCATGCTTTTTGCTGTCTCCATTTATTGGGCCTTAAATTGATTGCACACTAACAAAGACAATGACTTCAGAAGACTACCTGCATTTGCAGAAATTTTCCTTTACATTCAAGTGGCAGTATTTGTGCTACTGTAGTTCCACTATGCATGCAAAGACCATTTCATTACCACTGTGTGTCTCAAACCCCAACCCCTCTTCTACACCTATCCAAACCCAACCTAAAGACCCTTTTCCACTTACCATGCCTACAGCATAGTTTTCCTCCAAAATGCACTCCTCGAATGGAAGATTCTCCACTCCCTCTTAACCAAACACGGATCTCTTTGATATTACTTCCATTCAAGTCTTAAACCTTTCTGACTCCCTTAACCTCCAGTGAAAAATCACTTCTGAGCAAAGGTCTTTCATTTTAACCAACCACCAAAATCAACCATGCTACCATTCTTACTGATGCCCTCAATTTTTGTCTAACTAGAGATAAAAGGCTTTTGTGAACACTTAACCAATATGCCAATGGGAGACCAGCAATATATCAATTCAGAGACCCATCCTCCCACGAATGGAAACCTTTTCCTAATCATTCATTCAATAGAGATTTCTATCAACCTCTTCCTACCCAAAATCTCTAGTTCTTCCTTCCTTAATTTGCTAAAACCCAAGAAATATTTTTCCACTTCTGAAGCATTGACTTTAAAAAACTCATCAACAATCCCAATGTTGTCATCACTTCAGCAGCTAAAGGTTCCACGGCTGTTGAACTTAGCACAAGAGGGGAATAGTAAATATAATACAAGGGTGGTCTGAAAAGTTTCTGACCTAACAAAGATAAAAGACATTTTTTCTGAGTCGGAAACTTTTCAGACCACCCACGTATATTAAAGGGCCAGAAGACAGCTTAATGACACCACCTAATGTGCAGCCACCCTAACTGACCCAAACATTATCTTTAAAATAGATACCAAATATTTTCCTCAAGACAAGAGGACCTCATGAAGGCCTACCTGATGAAGACATCCCAATTCTCTCCCTACCCAAGTTCTACATTCTCCCAAAAATTCAAAAACCTAACATTCCTGGTCGACTGATTCTTTCTTCCCTGACTCTTCCACAGATTGTATCTCTGCATTTGTTAATTAACATCTACAGCCACTGGTCCACTACCTGATGTTTTTTAATTAATGACACCAATTCCTAGAAAAACCTAATTTTATCTCTTTTCCCCACAATACTGACTTGACATCTATTCCATATGAAGAAGTTCTTCCTTCCCTTCAGCATTTCCTTTCCAAATGTCCCACAAGTCCCTAGCGCAGATTTCCTTAAAACTAACAAAAATCATTCTCACCTGTAATTCTTTCAATTTTAATTTGTGTCATAAGATGAATATAAATCTGTAACGGTGACCCTTTATTAATATTTGTCCTTTGCCAGTAATTTGTTTTTCCTGCCTACGTGATTGGTTTAACTTTCAGAGGAAAAAACATTGTTATTCACTTTTTGATAGTTTTGTGTTGTACTAAGTCTATAACTCCATATACAATGGCTGAAAAAGCATTGTGCATCAGTTAACATGGATAAACAGGATTCTACTGCATATGAAAACTGAGGAGGTAATGGAAATGTGAGAAGCAAGCTAAAAACAACCCAAAGTGCAACAAAACATTAGAAATGAGTAAATTTAATCATAAATTTCAGGCAACATCATTTAAAACACTTCCCTTTTCAAGGAGTTTTGAAAGTCCCTATTTCTGAGCATTTTCAAGATGCAGCATATTCAATAAATTCAAGGATTGGCAGACTAGAATAACTAACTAAAAAGTTTCAACTATTTCATTAACATTTAATTCATTCAGAATCATGCATTTTTATTTATTTAACACAATATAATACACATAGACAACAAACTATTATATTCAGAAGCAATAAGCAATATTTATTTAAATGAAAGGTAAGTCAGGATAACAAACTTAAAATTTAAATATTTGACAACGTTATCCGTGAAGTCCTCAGAAAAGTATTTTCAGATTTGCAGAATAAGAAGGAATTCAGAAATGAACAGTGATGCAAATTTTGTTAAAAAGTGATGATTATTTATGTGGAGGGAGAAGAAGTTGTACATTCTCCAACACAGAAGACAGAGCAAAGGCTGTTAATAAGAATGTCTGACGAGAAATCAAGACAAGAAACAAGAGAAATAACTTTACCCTCCCTGAACATAATTATAACTGCTTTTCAAACAAATATGCAATCACGTCCACCCTCAATATTCCTGTGCAATCTGCTACCCATGACTTACCTCTCGATAACTGTTCCTCTTTCCATCCTAGAATCCCTCCCAGATTCTGCTACCAACACGGAAGTTGTACCAACAAGAAGAAGGGGAGCTGCGGACTCCTAAGTCCACAGACATCTTGGCCTTCCAATCCTACTAATCCCCAGGGCTAAACAAAATACACTAAATCCCTCTTTCTCCCTCCACGGTCTCTCATCACTCCCTTCAATTTCCTGCCTTCAACTTTCAGTTATCTATATTTCAGTTATATATTAATGAGAAGAACCATCATCTCACTTTCTGGACATACCTCATATTTCAATCCCCCCTTCTCTCCCAAACCTCTCCATATCAATCCCACTTCTCCCACACTTTTCCCCACCCTCCCATTCCACCCACCACTCTCCTCTTTCTTCTCCTCAGTTCTGTCTGCAGAGGAAGGTACTTGTGGCACCGAAAATTTTGGAGTACATGTGGATGTCCTTTTTGTGTGTCCATCTACATTTATGTTGCCTGATGCCTCTCACTTCTTCATTTGATTTAGACATATATATATATATATATATATATATATATATATATATATATATGCACATACACACACATATGCATTAATTGGAGCCATCTGTGCTATGAAGATGCATACATCAAGCTCTCAATAAACCAAGACTGCAAAATTGTGATTCTCAAAAAAATTGATACCCCTTTGCAAAAACTTTAAAAAAACCTAGGATTTGCAGAAACAGCACTTGAAAAATTATACTTGACAAACAAATGAAAGACAGGGCCTGTGAAACTCATTTATGGAATTTTACTGTATGGCTGAACATGAATGTAGCACATTTTTTTAGATATTAGCTGACCTCGGTGGCAGCGGGATAACGTCTTCACCTGCCAACCCAGAGGTCATCAGTTCGATTCCCACTTAGGTGGTTTTTCCTCCACCTATGGCTTGGGTGTATGTAACTGTAATATTGCTATATCATTGTTTAAAAAGTCTGACGTAAAGGCCGAAGTGCTGTTTTCGGACTAATGCAAAATAAATAAATAAATATCCAACATTTTAACGGCAAATGTTTAACAAACACCAAACAAATTAACTTTCATTTAACGTAATACAAGAGAAATTAAATATTTTATGGTTCTTAAAGAACTTAACAACAACAAAAATTTCTCACCATTCCTATGATTCAGAATATATGCATGAATCCACTGAAATCATCATCATATTCATACATTTTATATCATCATCATCCAAAGCTAATAGCATTCCCTTTAAAAGTGTTTCAAAACCAGCTCATTCAAAGAAGAATAAATCATCTGGTCTCCCAATGAAATTTTCCTACCTTGATAGGATCCAAGTAGTAACCCTGGGAGATAGGTCTTCAGAACCATAAAGTGAAATTTACACTGGAAGTGCATTATTGTCAGAATCATCAAGGAATCTATCTAGGCTCTTGAAAGCGAGGCTAGAGCCAAAAAACGTCAATGATTAGTGCTGAAATACGAGGTCTGTCCAATAAATACACAAACTGGCGAAAGCTGGTGGCCATGACTCTGCGCTAGTTACCTGAGACCCAATGAGCCGTCAAGTTTTTTGGTAAAGTATGATAAAAGTTACCAAGAAATTACTGTAATGTTGACAGGTATTTCAGTGATAATGCTCTGAAGAAAACATCAGTTTTCAAGTGGATTAAGCATTTTTAAAGATGGCCGTCAAGACACCACGGATGATGCATGGCCGGGATGACCTTCAACCACCTGTGTTAATGACAACATTGATTGTGTGCGGTCGTTGTCATTATCAATTGTCGAAAAACTGTCCAAATGATAGCCGATGCACTGAACTTAGAAAAACCAATAGTGCACTCTATTTCAACCGAACATTTGTGCTTTATAAAAATGTGTCCAAAAGCCGTGCACATTCAGCATTGATTGTTCATCAGTTTCTGGCAAAAAATTCAATTACCCTCCTTGATCATCCTCCTTATTCACCAGATCTCGCCCCCTCTGACTTTTTCCTATTCCCAAAATGCAAAAATGTGATGAGGACACATCACTGGGAAGATGTGGACACAATAAAGCAAGAAACGATGAGAAAACTAAAAAACCTAACTGGCGAGGACTTCCAAGGGTGCTTTAAACAGTGGAAGAGAAGGTGGAATAAGTGCATAGCAACAAATGGAGAGCACTTTGAAGGGGACAAAATCGATTTAGACAAAATTTTTTTCAAAATAAAGTTTTTATGGCCTCAGTTCACTTATTTATTGGACAGACCTCGTCTAAAATACGATACAGTTTTACCAGGAAGACCTTCATGTGCACTTGATTACAACAGGAAAATCTAAGTGTATTCATAACCATATTTAGGAATAATGTTACCATATTCCTAACACATTTAGTTCCATATACATAGTTATAAAATTCCCAATTTATAGAAACTTCAATGCAATACTGCATATTACAGCTAAAACAAATAACTAGTTCATGACCTCAGGGCTGCATGGAAAAAGTTCTTTCAATTAAGAATATTCTTACTGTGAACTAACAGATATTTATCTATTATATTACGATGAGGAGAGTTTTCAGAATGTGTAGGCATGTGTTTGTTTCCAATTACTAGTGGTGACTTCTATAAAAACTAAGACCAATTCTAAGTGCTATTAAAACATGATCTTCCGATATATAACCAAGGAAACAACAAGCCTTGGCAGCTTTAACAAACACTTACAAATGGGTAAAATAGTGAATGACTGATATTCTGCATTAAGTGAGAGTAATACATACTGGCATAGGGCTACACCGTCTTTGAGTGCAAAAGCAAAGTCAAACTGGTCCCTCATCCGCAATTCAGGCTTGGGCATATCCAAAGGACGTCCCAGCATTTCTTCTATCCATTTCACAGCCTCCAAAGCTCTCTCCATGTTGAATTTAGCGTGGGACTGAAAATATAGTAATGAAGTTACATTTAATATGCAAAAGTACAGATTTCACAGCACCAGAAAATGAATTGTCTTTAAGGGCTTACAACATAGCTAAGATTTGCATTCTCTAGAGAAAAGAGTTCTGATTGAAACATGTGCCAGATGCAGCAAAAGGAAGTTGAAGAGGGAGCCAACAGAGTTTGCTAGCAGATGAAGAGTTAAGAATTAGTGCAAGTACCAATTTAACAAAGTCAAAAACTAAGTATCAATTTAACAAAATTACAGATTGAAAAAACTGCTTAATGAGTGCAGCTATTCCAGTAATTTAAATAGAATACTTTGTAGTTCCTATTAGGTCTGAACAACCAGACCAGTTATAAATATCTTTTGCCATATTATCACCTATATGTAACCTAAATCACTTATAAGTAACTACTGAACCTAAAACACCACAAGCCGAAGAGAAGTTGCTGTTAAATATTTCATGAGTGTTAATATTTATTTACAACAGAAGTCCAAATAGATATTATTTTGGGTAATCTAACATTTAGGGTGGGTTTAGGATGGCCACTGACTTCACATCTCTTCATTTCTTAGATTCATCTAGCAAGAACAACCTTACACCCTTAACTACTCTGATCTACTACTCAACTCTACCTCCCTTCATTCCATTATATATGCCTATATTTTTCCTCTCCCTTCCCTATTTCCCAAAGTTCTCCCCACTATCACAATTTTCAAAATTCTATCACCTATCAAAATGCTCAGCATCCACTTTTCCTGCCACCTTTGATCTCTCCCACCCCACAATGCCTAGTACGTCATCATTTATTTTCTTTTCTAACAATTTTACTTCCTCCATATCTATAACATAAAAACCTCAAACACATGCCTATCAACTCGTTTCAAAGGCCAAGATTCTCTTCCCCAAAAATTCACGATTTATTTCAAGGTTACTAGTCATTATTTCCTGACCACATTATTCTAAATCTACCTCCTCATTGTAAAAGGTTCTTCACTGATTCAATTCTGATGATTTTGATCCAAAATGCATCCAAGGTAAGTTAACTCTTTCACCCGATTTAGACTTAGCTCCTTCCTTCTTGAAAACCTCATCACTGTTTTGTTTACATGGATTATCATCTCATATATAATATATGGCACAGGGAAAGGAACTGGCCCCCCTACCCTGATGTGTGAATATTCACACGCCGTCGGGCTTGGTACACAGGTGAGCTCTACCATCACCTACTAAACCGACCTTCGGGTTGATTACTGTGTTTATTTAATATAATATATATCACATTGATTTTATAATTCTCTCTTCAACTGATTGTGACCCCTAAACTTTGCGTGAGTAAGTGTGTCAGCTCTGTGGTTGTCCCTGGCGTGGAATTTATTTCAATAAAGTCACGGATAGTGTGTGTGTGTGTTCATAAACCCAGTATCCTTAACCGAGTCCCTTCATAACCCTGTGAAGGATCCCATTTGGGTTGAAAATGGGTGTCTGTCGTTGGCCACTGGCGAGGAAGTAACATTCACACAAACTAATACAGAAGAGTATTCTGGTCGAGAGATTGTGGATGGTCACTGTCATGGACTTTCTTTTGCCACAAAGTATCAAAACAAATTTAGTTTTCTTTGCAGGACGGATGGAGCTAACTAATTACAGTTATATTGGTTTTCCTTTAATTTGTTTTTTTACAAGGCTGTAGAACTCCAGTTTCTATATTTTATGCTTATTAATTATATAAGCATTTTTTAAGGTATGTACTTAAAATGAGAATTTTGAAAGGAGTATTCATTAAAGCAATTTAACAAAATACAATGATTGAGAAATATTACCCAAATTTCTTAAAACTCCTAGCCATCCTTTTATGCGGATAAACTTCTTTTTACAACTTTAAATTATTACAACTGTTTGGGATTTCAATACAGATGAACAGTTTCCTTTTTCAAAAAACTTTTTGAAAGTTCTGCTCTAATGTTTTATTAAATCTAAATTGCTTGAGCCACAGAACTTTAAAACTAGTTCTTGTTAGAGCAAAAAACTTGTTTGGGATTCTAGTCTCTTGGATTGATTTTAATTCTTCTTTTTATAGTAATTGATTTTGAGCTCTAAACAACTGGTTACAAATTTTAAGACAAACAAAATTACCATGCCCTAGAATTGGCTTGGAGCATCTCTTATTGAAAGTTCATTTCACCAATTGATGTATATCAGTTAATGAAAATGAACTTAAGAATTTGATTAATAAAAAATCTCACCAATCAAATGAAAGTTTCACTGGGGGTATATCTGTGCAGATAGAATTGAAATGTGGTTTATATGTGCAATAACTTACTGCAATGGCAGCAATGCATTGATATTATTTTTTTAACTAATTAAAATTAAAAGAGGTTTATTATTATAAAATAAATGAAATATTAAAATAGATCTACCCCGATATGGAACACTGTGCAAATTATGTACACACTGGGCGTTCAAAGCAGGGTTTTTTGTTATTATCAATTAGTTTACCAAGAAGGAACAATGCTAATGGATGTTACATATTTACACCGACATTTTCTTCAACACCTGTTGATTCCAAGATCCTAAAAAAATGGGTGAAAACAATCTTATGAATATTACTAACATTGAAAAAACTTTAAGTTTTGAACACATCCACTTGAATGGACACATACCAATGATACCTCTCAATTTACCTTAACCTGTGAAGAATGAAATTTTTTTTCAGCACATTATCTCAACATGACTTTGAATAGCCAACAAATTTAACTTTTCAAAATGTAAATTTCCAACGAAGGCAATCTTTCAAGCGATGCTATGCTTTTGAGTCCCTTTCCATTTTTGGCATACATGGATAATTATTCGAATATTTAACCTTTGAAAGGCAGTATTGGGCTGTAGTACTCAGAATCCAAACACTACAGGCTAAAAGCAAGTCACATATCTGAAAAATTTAAGTTTTTGAAGTATGATGGTTGGGAAGTTAAAACAGGTGGTCAATTCTAGCTCAATATTAAAAATGCAATCTTCTCACCTCAGCTTAACTTATCTCTACCCTGCAAAATATTTTCACTAGTCAACCACATAAATCCCCTTAAAATGGTATTGAAATGTGAAAATATGCTATTTTGTGCTATTAAATAGTGTATTGAGGACCAGCACCAATGGAAAAATAATTCTCCCGACAGATAACAACCTCTGTGTCTTTATCTCTGTACCAATAATGAACTATTCTACAATGTTTTGGAAAGGTCATATATCAAATACAAGGTACACTTTAAAAGATTTCCATAAATGTATGATATCATTGTATCCTAAATTCTCTTGGGAATCAGTGACAAATGCTCTCTAAGCCATCAAGATAGAAAATACTTACTCTTTCAGACTTGACTAATGACCAGCTAACTTTTATCAACCCCAAATACTATAATTTAACAATTATTTACCTAATCCCCAGCCTACTCTCAAGAGACTCAAGATCAGAGCTGGTCCACTACAGTATTAGGCAACTACTACCCAATCGACACATGAAAAATGGATGTAATCGTCTTACATTTTCTTATTAGGCGAATGGCACTTACAAGAACATTCTGATTCGGGTAACGACAATAAATTGAGTATAGCATATATTCCAAATATATTCCCATCCTATAATCTTATAAAATATTGAGAAATGGCACTGCACTTGTCAAAAGTCACTACTTAAAAAATCAATGAAAATGGAATGCAAAATTGAACAAATAGCTATGTGATACTATCTACAGTGCTATGTGATACTCGAAACCAATGTGACATCACAAAATTCTAAACATCATTAAACTTTAAGTTTACGAGAATAGACGCCAGTACAGAAATAATTACAAAGAATACTAGTTATTTGATTAACTTTACATATTCACCTAAATATGTGAAAAATTGACGAGAGACCGATCACATTCCCATTTCTTACACCATGTAGCCCTTCAAAGTAATCGTAGGCTTTACTTTAGGAAAATCTCAAAGAACACGTATGTTTCATGAAGAGGAGTTGAAAGTAAATTTCCAGTACACCACTCTGCCATTTAAACTTTCAAGACAATAGTAACTTACTCAGGGGGTAAATGAAAGTTTGTCTATCTGTGTGCCATTTCGGTCTTGTCTTTTGCGGCGTCTACCTTCACGGCAGTCTACAATCAGGAATTATACAGGTTTTACACATTCATCAGAGCAAAACTTCAAAATAACTCAAGAGTATTTCTCTACATTCAAGCTCATAGTGTGCTACTTCAGAAGTATCCTTCCAGAAATTACAGATGCTATGTTCACGGCACTTCAGTTTGTAATTAAGTTAAAACACCAATTTACTTGACTGCTTTAAGTATATCGCATGAAACTTACCTTCAGTTGACATTCCCTGCTTAGGCCATAGGAGGGACCGTGGGACGCCATATTAAACTGGTCCAGAATATTGCACCGCACTCACTTCTCACTCACAACAAGTGGTCGTTTACGGGATTCAGCTGAATAACCCGTCCCGCTCCCAAGGCGGGGCTTGTTGTCCATAAAAGGCATAAGCAGTAAGCCAATCAGATTTCATAGATTCTTGAGGCATTAAAGGTATTAGAATGAACATATTTCTTAATTGCCTTTTAAAAGAATCAATTTCTTTATCACGTTCAAATTAAGTTAGTGCTGGTTTATTAAAAAGATCGTACCGTTTCAAAATAACTTTATAGTGAAAAAATTGGTTTCGTCATAAATTCTTGACCTCTGAGTCATGGGCCTTTATAGGTCAACATATGGTTGCAGTACTGGGACTGTATTTTATTTACGCGCTCAAAAACTATTGTAAATATTTCCATGTACGTAGAGTATTTGCAGGCAAAGTATACACACACGCCACATGTACTTATGTCAATTAAGTGACCCAACATGAAAAATATTCTCACAAACCATACCCGCGGTCTGACGAAAACGGCATCAGTTGGTACTAGAACAGTCAGATGTTTTTTTTAATCACTGCCAGTCACATCAATACCGAGTTTTGGTTAGACATGTGATTGTGTTTACTTTCGTAATCGTAGGGGCCATGACTATTTATGGGCATACAATGTAGTTGAATTTCAGTGCCATATATATAGACGATGTAAAGATATCTAAATATCTACTTGACATATATTAATTAGGAGCAGCAGACAAAAGAATCAATGTATTGTTATTGATGTGCGAGTGTTCCCGGTGCCTTATTAGTGTTATTTCTACATTTCAAGGCTGAATTTACGAGGATTTAAATATGTAACCTTATGGACGCAACTGTATGCGAGGCATGCCAGTAAAGCTGAAGTCTTTTATTTCTTTGAGAAATGCGTTAGTACTTTTTCCAGTGCTGTATTTAACTTTGACAGGTTTTGCTGCGTTCAAATTGTATTATACCGACCGTGTCCAGCTACAGGGTAGATTTAATTTATTTTATTTAAAATATTCATTGTTGTTCCAAGTTAAGTTGGCTGTATGTAATGATTGTTTCCAATTCCAGGTAACCCAGAACAGGATAAACTGACACCGGAATCCAGTAGCTTAGTAAATCCTTTTCTCATTCCAAAGAATGTGATAAATAATCAACCTAATTTCTCCCTTCCAATCATAGAAATCTGGGGCAAAGCTGCGATCGGAATTTATTTATGGAAGCACATACTAGGTGGTGAAGTTACAGAAAGTGGAAATAGTTGGTATAGCTACGGATCCCTTTCTATGGGCAATATGTCATTTGTATTCCGTTCAGGGCCAGGAGTCGTTCCAAGTACCGTACCCCGTAACGTACAATATTTGATTTTAGTTATAAATGGGCGATCAGAAAGTAAAATTAATGCAGCAAAAATTTGGTTAGAAAGTCTAAACTCTTACGACCTCCTTAAAAAAGTTATTTTAGTTGTCCTAGGCAACGAAAAATGTGATAACTTGTGGTTATTACCCTATATGAAATCCAGAGGAGGAAAGGCTAACGCGGCATTTCTAGTGTACGATAGTACCTTAATAGACAACCAAGAGTTTTTTCAATGGCCCTTGGGGGTAGCCACGTAAGTTTATTTACATTTGAGTTGTTAATTTTAAGATAAGCTTTATATTTGATGTTAGTTTATTAAACCTTTCAGTTACATTCATGATGCTTCATAAGAGCTTCTATCAATTGTGCTTGCAAGTAAAAATATTCAATAATTTTTTAATTCTGCAGCTAGCGAGTGGCCACTTGCATGGAAATTTATATATTTTTGAAGTTTTTCTCCATATGTTACCATGGAACTTTTGTTATTGTGTAGTAAACCTGTAATTTCAATAAAGGATGCTTTTTGAAATGAACTCATCTGACACCGAGAAATTTACGTAGAAATATGTTCTAGAGAACTGTGTCATATATGGAGTATTGTTAGAAGAAACGTCCATATGCTCTTACGCTCCTAGATCTTGTCACTTACGTCTTTTTGCGTATCCATGTGGGAGAAGGAATAGCTTTAACCACCAGCGTTGTCGTAATTAGAAATCGAAAACCCTAATATTAAATTTGGACCACTAGCATGTACTAACTCTACCAATGTCTATTTGCTTACATTTATACATCTCTACTAACAGCCAATCAAAATTGTAGCTCTTCTGAAAATTACCTGTCCTAGAGTAAAATCTGATTAGTAAGGTTTACTTCAAGACGAAACACATGAAATGGAATATTTTCACTTTTATAGTTATAATTGAGTATAATGCAAGAGTTACAGCTAGAAAAATATTTTTAAGCTCATTAGCCAGGGGTATCATTTAAGAAAATTACTGTGAAGATAGGTGTTAATTATTTAATTTTATATTGAATAGAATCGGTGCTACTAACTCAATATGTTTAACCTTTGTATTAATTTTTTCTCAATTTCTGATTGCAAGTAGTGAATGAGTAAGTCTGTTAAAACTTTGTTGTTTTCTGCAAATTTTAATGTGCACTGTATGCCATTTAATTATTTTTCAAAGGAATTCTGATCCCAATTAGTTCCAATGATGACAGCATAAATAGGGAAGCATATTTTTACTATTTCAGATCTTTTTATATTATAGAATACCATAAAGAGTATTATGCATAGGTTTTATGAAGCTACAAAATTCAGTTATCCTATGTTAATAAAGTTGGTAATATTTTCTTCAGCTGTACAAAGGGTCTATTTCATGGAAACTGAGCTAAAGAATTTAGGTGTGCTAAAAACATGGTCATGTGTAAATTTAATAGTCAATGCCACCGTCTTCACATTGGTACCTTATTTCTCTAAAGGCTAATGGCGCAAATGAGTTTTAAAGCATAGAAACAGTGATTGAGCAATTTAAATGCATGAAAGAGAACTTACTTAATTTTATAGTCAATTGCTGTTGTGCAAGAAATTACTGAGTGCTGTGTTAAGCTTATTCGTTGAAGTCAAACCTGTCCTTGCACCTAGCTAGTCTCCTTAGGGAGTGTACTGTATCACAATTATTATTGATTCAATGTTTTTGTTTGATTTGAATTCTGTGCCAGGAAGTATTAGGCAATCCATGCCCCATATATCACTACTACTGCCGAATCATTCTTTGCGAAATGGCTAAGTGTGAGGCTTGATCACCATGGCTTTTTAAAATGTGAAACTAATAATTATACTCATTCATAGCACACATCACTGTTGTTGATACAAAGTATGTCTATGTTATACCATGCCTGGTTCTTGATTTCCAATAATTTTACTTTTCATTTCTACTGTTATTTTATTCTGCAATGGCTGTGTTCTTCCACTTTTTTCTAAGGGAGAAATGTGTGAAACTATGTACAAAATATTGTTAAACTTTGCGCAAAAAATTATAAATGGTGTGTCTGAACACAAGTTTGGAAAAATGTATGATCAGTAATGACACTACAATTCTAGCAGCATGAGTGCTAAACATAAACTGAAGCAGCAGGTATTCAAATCAGTCCAGGAATTCCTCTCTCCTTGTCATTTGTTAAGTGGGTCATTTTTGGTCAAAATCTTTTTACTCCTTATGCAAATTATTTGCTGTGTGAGATGCTCACTTACCACCTCCACTGTACAAGTTTTAAGCATGAATGTAAGGGCTGCAAAACACATTAGGTTAGGCCTGTAGATGTCCCTCTGGCCTAATAAATTATGAAATTCAAATGGATCAACTTATTACTGTGCTTTTAGCTTGGATACATATATTTAATTAACATAATTTTTCTACTGCAAAACCGTTAAATATAGCAACTAATTGATGGTCCATCTGGTCAAACCAGTGACAATCCTTTAACCTCTTGTTTGGTCACATACCAGTTGATGTAATGGCCTTCTGACAATATCTTTTAGTACAGATAATTATTTGCATTATTTAATAGATGTGAACATCATTTATTTAAATGATCTTACTCATAGGAACCCGTATAGCACAAGAATTAATACTTCCAAACATTATGGATTTTCTTAAGTTCACTATTTAAATTAATAATTGTGAAAAGTTCATATTTAATAACCCAAGTCTTTTCAATGAGTTATGAAAACCACAGTAATCAGCCCTAGGGTTAGTTTCATATGTGAGGGTAGTTTACTTACTGCTAGCCCAACAGCATGTACAGTTCACATAACAGAGTAGGGGATAATGGGGTTAATCCCTGTGCCATCTGTGGTTTTTCCGGAAGATTTGGCACCTGAAAAATCAGGTGAACTTATTAATTAATGCACTACCAGTTGTAGGGAGTTCATTAATATAGATTCAACAAGTTTTTCATCTAATAATAAAAAGAAAAAAGTGCCAATCCCCTTCTTTATAAAATTTATTTTGGAAAGTCGTATTTTCATACACTAATTTCAAGAAACTGTAGCAGTAACTTTAACGGAGTCACCCGCTATGTGTGCATTATAATGCGACTTTTATTTGAGATATCTGTGCAGTGTCCAAAGTAGGCTTGAATACTCACTCTTCTTAACCCAACAGCATGTACAGTTCACATAACAGAGTAGGGGATAATGATAATAATAACCCAAACCACCGTTAGGAAGCAAAGGTCTGGCTGGAAACATTTGCATCCGACTGAAACTAGAACCATATCTAGATGTTAAATGTTGGAATGTATGAACATGATACTTTCATGAGTGGATTCAAGAGGAAAAAATTCTGGGTTCCATTCCTCAAAACTGCAAATTCATTTTAACTTCCTCTAAAAAGAGCTAAAAATTCTGCTGCTCCATGTAAATGACATCCTTTGAAATTTATATTAATGAAGAATTTTTTGTTCACGATTTTGTCCTTTTAATGACTATTTTCAGGGACTTTCAATATGTTTAGTAGCTTAGAGATTGAGCAAAAACAATAAGCAGAGTATCATTTTACCTAATGTTTTCTTCATATGCTTAGTTAGTAAAACATTTTCTGATGAAAAGATAATTATTTATAAACCTCAAGTGACATTTTACACTAGTGAAGGCAGTGATTGGCTGCTCTGAAAAATGTCTTCAGTTCTAGTCCCACTAAAATTTTATGTAAGAAATAATGAGCCATTAACAAAAAACGTGAAGCACAGAGCTTGATTAAAGGTGATCTCAAATCCTCACCTAGCAAAACCAACCTGTGGGTAGATTAGTTGTATGTACAATGTTTTATAATATATTTAAATGCAGATTAAAAAAATGCCACCTGTAGCTTGTAATTGAACATATTACTGATGATCTGACATTTTCTACAGGAAGAAATCATGATTTTTTTCTTAGCATTTAATGAGGCTAATATTATGTAGCATATAACATGAACAACTCATTCATGAATCAGGTACAAATCTTAAAATATGCTAATGTTTGATTGTATGATTTGATATCTAGTAAGGAATGGTTAAATTACATTTTAACTAACTAATGTATTCATTTCATAAAAAGTGTGTTTTCCCAATACAGTGATGTAATTGCATTGCTTCTCTCTCTGTCTTCTTAGGTACCGTGGCTTTCCCAATTTACAAGAAGATGAAGTTGACATACATTCATCTAGACCATATTTATGCAATTTTCTGGGAACAGTGTACAGAAACTCATCAAGGGAGGCTTTATTAGAAGTTGTAAAAGCCAATAACTTAGAGGATGAATGTTTCGTATTGGGGAGGCAGAAGTAAGTATTAACAAGGAAAACTTTTTTATCAAAAATTGCATTTAATTATAAATGGAACTATAGAACAAGACTTGGGTAATGGCAGTTGTACTATAGTTTAAATGTATAAAATGAATGCTTCATAACCAGAAATAAGAGAAGTGTTCACTTCCATCGCAATGAAATTCTCCCAATTTTTAAAAAATAATTCTAACAACAAAATTTTCAACTTGTTGGTGCCAATAGTTAATGGCTTTGGGGCTTTACTCTGCACATTTTTATTAACATTCTACAAATGGAATAAATAAATACCCAAGAGTAAATTGTACAGTTTAATTAGGGGGATCGAGATGGTGCAGTGGCTATTGTGCTGGTTTCCCACTCAGAGGGTCTGGGTTCGAATCCCAGCAGCATCAAATATTTGTCAGTGGTAAATCGATCCCTACTTGTGCTTTGTGGAGGGCACTTTGAGTGATTACGCCATCCATTGGATGGGATGTTAAGCTGCGGACTCCTTGGTGCCTTTCATTAAGAGTAGGCTAATGCCGAAGATGGGTTTCTCTCCATCCTTTCCTGTCCATCCCTAATGGTGCAAATGACCTTGGCTGTCGATTGCCTCTCCTAACTACTACTACTACAGTTTAATTACCTATTCATGCCCTGATGATACCTGTTCCTTTTAAGAGGAGCAGGCCTCAGGAGACCAACTTCCCTATTTTTTCTGCCCTGCAGTTTCCTTCTCAATTTATTCGTCATTAAATTGTTTGTAAAAATGTCAACTGTTACTTTTTCTTCCCTCATTCTTTAAACTTCTCATGTGTCTTGAATTCATAAATTGAATTTCTTATCATCCTAAAATGTTTTAATTTTTTTACATTTACACTTCTGAGTGTGCCACTTTAAACAGTTTGCGATTTCAACACCATCCCCATTGCCCTGTGGGGAATTTGTGTGTGGTTCCATGCCATAGATGACCACCTTCATTTCCACTGAGTTTTGAACTTCATTATTCATATGTTGTACAAGGCTACTAAATATTAACTGTCCTCCTTTGGTTAAGTCTGGAGGTACCTAGTTATCAGAGTGGCTACTTTTGCCGAATTTTTTTTGACTGACTTTTATTTCTTGTTAGCAATTATTCTTGTCTGATTAATATTAATTTTTACATAATTGAATCATTGAGAAATGATCCAACTATAGTCACTTAGGTGTTTTTACTACTGTTTCTTGGAAAATTTTGGAGGCATAATGAGTATCATGTAGCATTTAATAACAGCCAACATGGTTGGCAAATTCTCACTTCAAAGAGAATTCCTGGTTAAGTTTAATTTATGAAATCCCTCCATAGGTTAAAAAATGAGTAATATGCATTGTTATACAGTTTTTCTATAATTTCAGTCACTGTTGGAACATAATAGTATTTTCTCACCAAGTCCTTATTTAAATGTACTTAATCAAGGAATAATCTTTATATATTATTAGGTTGCTTACATATTTTCTACCAACAGTCTTTTAATCTTCAATATAATTTTCTTGCATACTAATCTATCCAATTCAGCAGTTTTGAGTGTAAAGTGCCATCTTCCACGGGGCCTACTTATGGGTTCAGCATCCAGTTTAGGGTCAAGGGTACATTTTTGAGGAAAGCATCCCAAATCATTAAAAAAACCTTACACATTTTCAAAAATCTTTCATTGGGGTTGCATGGATTTACATCTCATATTTATTTCGCTAATTTAAGTGACAATCAACCTTGCAGCCCCAGTATAGGTTGGGCATCATGCCATACAATAATGGCATTAAGGTTTGCATTATTTCCCTGATGTATGCAACACAGGTTTTCTTTCCATTTAATTTCAGTACCACCCTGTGACTCCAAGACTATACTTGTTGGATTGATTTTTCCAATCTTGCTGAATTTCTGGAAGGATGTCGAAGGCAAAATCTATTTTGCCTCTGACTACCTTTGGGCTTCTGTGCTCAGTTTAATTTTCTCTGTGAAGCCCTTGAGCATTATTTTTTCACACTGGTGATTTTCAGTGTGTTTTTCTTTATTCTACTGTGATGTCTATGTACAATTACTTAAGTTGCAACTCTTGAGAATTATGACTCTTCAGAATTGGATTCACAAACTTTAATTTTTTTTTACCCTTCTGATCCTAAACGTTATCTTCCTCTTAAGGTGTTTTGAATAATCTAGCATAAGAAGGAAAGGGTAAAGTATGTTATCACAATAAATAATGACACACTGCTACAAAAATGAGAAAAATATCCAATGCTAACAAATGGAAGATGCCCAGAAAAATAACCTAAGTGAATTCATGTGTCCTGTTTGCTGCTATAATTAGTCAAGCAGATGAACCATGATTCATTATTTCACCTTGTAATCCTGTGATTGATATTCTAATCATTGTCCTTATGTTAATGGAGTTTGGGTTTTCATGACAAATAATACATTTTCCTATATAAAGTAGAAAGTAACAGATAAAGTAAAGGGTAAATTATTTAAGCTCTATTGTGAACTAGGAATATTAAAAAATTAGGTATCTCAAAATTCAAAAAACCATCAATTCACTCAGTAAGGGTCAAATCCCTCCAGTATATGGAGATGAGAGTGGTACACTACATATTTATTATGAAGTTACCCTCAGCAGGTAGCAATAGGCAGTTTTCTTATTGAAAAAATGTCTTTTGCTAATGGCCATACTATTTTCAGTTGTGTATTTTTGCATATACATTCTCAATATTTTTCAACTCATTGTGGATGGGTGTTTTCATTATGAATATTTTTGTTGAAAATTTCCATGCAAAGGAAAAAATTTGATTGACAAAAAAAGTGGATGCATCAGTCATGAACATGTGAAATTTGAAAGGAGAATTTCATGCGACACTTAATCCACTTCTACATGCATGCACTTTATATTTCACAGATAGCCATTTACATAGGGGAGGTAATTAATGAAAGATGTGGTTTTGTATTTCATAGGAAGTCCATTAAAATACCCTTTAAACTGATATGAATTTTTATTTGACAGTGCATTTTATCACTACAATTAGTTGTACTGGTTAGGAAAGTATTAAGAACATAGGTTTTATAGAATAGTTTATCAATTTTTTCCTAGTTTTCTTTTAGTTATTCAAAAGCATGATGCTAAAACTTTAATATCTTCTTTTTTTCAGGTGGAGCCCTTTGGAAACTAAATTCACTCTGCAGAGGTATATATCAGCACTCCACAAATCAGATCTCACTCTGAACCCTGTTGGTGAGAACACCGAGTGTTACCGACTTTATGAGTCACTCTCCCTTGGAAGCACCCCAGTTGTAGAAGATGTGGTAACCCCTGGTAACTGCGACCACAATCTTAATGTCGCTCCACTTAGACTTCTGAAAGATCATGGTGCTCCATTAATATACATAAAAAACTGGTCTGACCTTCCTGGTCTGTTGTCTGAAGAAAGGCAGTTGACTTTAGATGAAAAGGTTCAACGAAGAGTCACCACTATACTCTGGTACAAACATTTCAAAAATACCATGAAGGATTTTCTTATTGGCGTAGTCAGTAGAGTTTTCTTTGGTTAGTATTCCTGGAAATTAATGCATTCACAAAATCGTGGCTAAAGATAATTATTGAAATTTTGCCAAATTTGTGAAACTTAATGTGATCATTAACAGACAGTGAAACTTCGAATGTAAATACCCTGATTTGCATAACCCTCCTTTGTAAAAGATTCTTATAATTGTCCATGGTCTATATTTATCTGTGTGTAAATCAATGCAATATAAACCACAAATTTAAATTTCTTGATGCAGAATTTATGTAAAATCTCCCTGACTCTCAATGGAGATGACAGGCCCATTGTTATGTTATTTCCCAAGTTTGGTTCATAAATGTGCACTTTTTAGGTTTATCATATTATATCATGTACAATGTTAGATTTAGCAATTAAGTGTGTTACTAAGGAGTATGTTAATCGATTTGAAAAGTCATGGGAAAGTTGTCTGCTGGTGTGATAATCTAAACTGTGCGAACATTGTTTTTTCGGAGAGTACTTTTTTCTATCGTCAAAAATAGCACCACAGCTCTTGACTGATTTTAATTAGCATTTTTCATTTTAACCTGGATAAAAGTTGAAAAGAAATTCAATTAGTAGCTGGAAATTCTGTTAAAAGTGGACTTGAATACAGGATACTTGCTAGAATATTGAATATGCATATTTCCACCCCCGAGCTCTTTAGAAAAGAGCACATTTCAAAATATTCATTCAATGAAAACTTTGGCAATCATGTAAACAGAGAGACATGTGAAATAGCAGAGATGACCATGAAAAAGTAAAACATGTTTGTTCTTTCCATGTGATTCGTAATGGATTGGAAAGTTATCATTTGAGAGATTGTATTGCCAGTGCTGTTGAAAACTCAATGATGGGTGTTCCTGTTTCACTTAATTTTAATATAAATGTGTAGTCCTAGAAAGCCACATAGATTTCTTAATCCTGTATGAGAGGTTGTACTTCAAAGTTTTCAGTGTTAACACTTATTTATTTACAATTATTACACCTGGTTGTATAAAATGAATGAGGTATGTATGTTCTTTGTTGAAAAAATCCTGTGATATTTAATGAGTAAACGATGAAAATGAACTTTAACATTCTTTATCTCCCAACCTTAATTTTACATTGTTTTCTGGTCCATCCATAAGCATAAATTCAAAGTTTCACTGTATTTGTAGCATGCATGCAAATGACTTTTTAAATTTACATATTTTTTGTTGTTGTGCATGAACCCAAACGTATCATAATCAAAAAGATGCATATTAACCTTGAAATTTTATAAACTTTTGAAAAAAGATAATCAAACTGTAATGAAATGAATAGATTGTGAACAATTTAAATGTGTAAATAAAGGAGTAATTGCTCATCTGAGGCTGTGAGTCAGTTCCACTTTGTTCAGCCCATGAAAATGTAACATTTGGAGCTTAACATCCATCTGTCTTTTCATACGGCTTGCATTGTTGAGGCAGAGCAAAAGCCCCAAGTATCTTTTCCAGAACATGTGTTACATTCATTTTTTAAGCAAAGCTGTTTCTCAATAGACCTCACTTTCTCTGGAAAAGTTTTCCTTAATAATGTGTTCATTTATTCATTTTCTCATAAAGGGATTTACAACTTATATTCAGATTGTATAGTGGAGAAGATATTTTAAATGTGTAGTGTTTGACTTATTTATGTATACAAGGTAGTTCTATGTTGTTATAATTTTGTTTTACCTGAAATTTTAATGTTGGACATTTCTTTTGAATTTTATGTTGCTTTAAAGGAAACTCATGGTTGGAGTCTGTTACTCTGTGTGCCCATATATCTTTGTGTGATGGCATTAATATTTTCTCATTCTCAATATGTGTTAATAAAATTTTCATGTTGCATTCATTTGATAGCAACAGGTATTACACTCATTGTTCTTATTTCAATCCTCTGCTACAGCGAAAAATTCATCTTTGAAAAAAGATGTTCTATTTTTAGCAAACCCATCTAATTTTCTACAGTAGAGCATTTATTGAGCATGCGATACAATGTTAATATCAGTGTGATATTTGGTCGTAGTAGTAATAATTATAGTTACTAATGGAGGTGAACCACAGCTGGGGTCATTTGTGCCCTTAGGGATAGGTTGGAGGATTTGTTAGAAGTGTTATTTTCAAGGATAGAGAGAAGGGTGGAGAGATAGCTGGTGTCAATATTGACCTCTCAATGAAAGATGCCAAGAGGTCCATAGTTAGTCTCATCTGATTGATAGTGATCATGAAGTGACCCCCAAAAGAGATAAATTAGGGTTTGGTTCACCTCTGAAAAAATTCTGCCACTACTTGGATTTGAACCTTAATCCATTGGAGGAGGAGCCACTACACTAGCCATTCCCAATTTGATTTGTATTTGCCTTCCAAATGCATTCTCTGAAGCTGGTATTTCCACTTGCAGCTTTGTTGTTCGCCCTCATGATCAAAATTATGTACCCAAGTTTCATTTGCAGTGAAAGCCTTAGAAAGAAATTCTCATGTTCACTCTCATGATCAAAACTATGTAGCCAAGTTTCATTTGCTCTGAAAGTCTTAGAAAGAAACTAATCTTCCTAAAACATCCTACTGCAACTGCAAATAAACCTGCTTGTGAAAGTCCTGTAGTTGGGGTGTGAGTATTCTCAGAACTAGCCAATTTGGTTACCTACCTACTTTGCACATATACTGATAATATCTACAAGCACTGCATTCTCATATGATCACTCTGCAAATAAGGTTTAATGGTACTTCATAGCTATTTCAGCAATTTCTCCATCCATATGTCAGAAATTCATGAATAAATGTAGTAAAGCATGAAAACTATTTTATGAGTTAATGTTATTAATAAGCAGATCTAAAGAATAATGGCTCTAATTAAAAGTTACAGTAATTGGGCAGCTAGATGGTTGACTTTCCCCTGTGAGTAACCCAGTGTGGTTGTGTTGAAATTAGAGCTCATGGTTGAAAATGAATTTTTGAAGACATTCCTAGTTGTTGTTCATGTGATTTTCATTATTATATATTATCTATGTTCAATTGAACAAAGCTGATCTTTGGATCTCATGTTGTTACACATGATCATTTATGGACTAAATAAAACTGTGATTTTGCTGGAATAAAATTACCTGATTCAATTATTTAATCCTGAATCATTTATTATTTGATTGCAATTCACTTTGTTGTAAAAAATCTTGTGTTGCCTACCCATACTTGTGGCCTTGTCATACCTCCTCACTATTTGGAGTCTTTCTGGAATTCTATCAATACTCTTATCCAAGAATACCAATGCATCTAATGAAAACCTGAAAGAAATGCTGAGATAAAAAAGTAAATGCTGTGGAAACCTTCATACAATCAGAGGAAAATGAACTTTTCTCAGCATATTGCCAATGAGTATGTTTTCAAAATCTCTTTAATGATATCTCCCATGCTGCTGTGTGCCATCTTTACCGTAAACACAATTGCACCCCTATTCTGAGTAATCAAGGATAGGATAGTTTTATTTTCTAGACCACTAGTAAATGATCCAGTACAATAAAAATAACCTTGCATTATTGTGTTATTGGTTTTTCCCTTGGGTGTTGGAATCTGTGATTAATTTTTACATAGCAGAATTTTATTCTCCTTAGATGTTTACAATAAAGCCCAAAATATAAAAATGATTTGTACATTTTAATTCATAAATAACATATAAAAAACACAGGCACATTTGGTGATGATCATAAGAATGATAATTATTGCTGGTATTTTATACATAACTTTAAATGATGCCTTTTTAAATGCCATCTTGCTTGTTCATTATCTCTGATTAATTTAGTAGCTTCATGAAAGCCATTCCAAACTCCATCACTTTTCTCAGAGTACCTTCTCGTAATTTAGGGAAATTTTTACCTGCAACAAAAGGTAGTTTTAACTTGTTAAAATTTCAATGGTACACTCTAGGTAAATTATTCAACAAAATGCAATTTAAATTGTTTATTTTATTTCCGACACTATTAATAAATTTGGATTTAATAATTGAATAAAAAGGAGTGATGGGGTTTACTTATGCTTTGGCAGTCATGTCACCTTCAGAAAAAGAGAAGTGAGGTGCATGATGGACTAATCTCTAGGTGTATTCATGGGTGGGGGTGGAAGAGGAATAGAAGAGGTACAAGTTTGAGGACAAAGAGTGGGAAAGATGTGGAGAAGGACAGAGGGAGTGCATGATTAGTGTGAAGGCCGGAGGATAGGGGTGAGAAGTAGTGTGATCAGAATGTTGGGAAGGGGATGTTAATGGATCACATTAATGCCAGGAACAATGTAGGATATAATTAGCTGCATCTGTGTTCTCACCTAGATGCTGCTCTCAGATTCTGGGAGGATTTGTAGTATTTTGATGTTAAAGCAATTCAAAAAAATAGCTCACAGAGGGTGGTGTGTTTTCAGATAGGATAGTTGATAAAGGTGGTGGATGTAGTGGAATTGGTTATTGTTCATTTGGAGAGAATGATGTGGTGTATTCTCCAATGTTAAAGGAGGGTTGAAGAAGTTGCAAGAGGGGGCAAGGTGTCCATGGAAAAGGGGGTCTTCTCCCATCTATCTCAGGGTTTGTTGAGGTCCAAGTTGTTTTCTGTTCAGTGTCTATTCCATTCCGACCTCTCATACCTCAGCCAAATCTCTCTATTTAGGATGCTGTAAAGCCCTTTCAAGGATCACTGTAGGACACTGTGAGTAGTCTCTGAGTATCTCAGCCTGAAGAATTCTATTTATTCTGGTTTACTCACTAGGGCTAGCCTTCCTGCAGCTCGAAAGGCTATGAGCATGTCTTGTTATACAAAATCCATAGAATTATTTGGAGCCTCAACAGGATTGGTGGAGATATGCACATGATTTGGAATATATGACCCAGGAACTGATTTGCCACCTGTACTTGTCCTCTCAAGGGTAGTGAGGTGACCCTTTTCCTCCATACCGTGGACCCTCTAATGAGCCCTTATCTCACTATTTCAGTTGCCTTTTGCTCGGTTCTCTGAGCATTATTCCACAGTCAAAAGCCCAGACAGACCCTTCCTCTGTGCAACCACGGAAAGCCCATTGTTGTGTCCCACTTAGAGTTGTTCTCTGGATACCATAATCTCTTTCTCTTAGAAGTGTTTAGTTTTTGCTCCTGATAATACGACATACTTGATATGAAATGCTTCTGTGATACCATTTAAGTCTTCTTTGCTCCAGGAAAAGACAGACATTGCTACATATGTTCTGATATTGCTATTTTCTGAGCTTTGAGGTCATTTGCAGTAGCAGAAAACCTGGTAAGCTGGATTTCATTTTTCACTTCCTGAATGATTGTGTTTTGTTAGGAGCAAAAAAATATGTATTTGGTAGGTGTTTCCATCCAAACCTACCTTAACTAGTAAATTACTTAATAATAATAATATATGTGTTTTTTTATATTTTTTTTATTGGGAAAAACTAATGCGTGTATTGCAGAAAATAGGAATGGATTGGAGGGACAGGAGACTGATCCGCAACCTGTACATGTCACAGACGGCTCAGGTGCGAGTGAGGAATGGAGAGTCCAAATGAGCAGTGTTGGGAAGAGGTGTAAGGTAGGGTTGCCCATTGTCCCCGGTGCTGTTCAACGTATATGTGGAGGAAATGATTAAAGAGGGATGGGAAGAACTGGAGGTAGGAATGAAAGTCGGAGGGGAATTCGTAAAATCGGTTAGGTTTGCTGATGACCAAGCATTAGTTGCTCAGTCAGCCAAGGGGTTGCAAGCATTGCTGAGGGAATTGGAGGTTCAGTGTGATAGATATAGGATGAGAATCAATATTAATAAAACCAAGGGATTGCGATTTTTCAGAAAGAAAAAGGCTAAGCTAAACATTAAAATAGGAGGAGAAAAAATAGAGCAGGTGGAACAATTTATGTATCTTGGAAGTGTTTTGAACTAACACTGTCAAAATAGTAGGGACGTAAGGAAAAGTATTGCACTAGGCAAGGAGGCTTTCTCAAGGATGAGGGAGTTGATGACAGGGACATTGAGTAGGGAGGTTAAGAAAAGACTTGTAAAAACTTTGATATGGAGCGTTGCTATGTACAGTGTGGAAACGTGGTTGCTGAAGCAGGAGGATAGATGTAGACTGGAGGCTTTTGAAATGTGGGAGTGGAGAAGAATGGAGAAGGTGAAATGGACCGAAAGTAAAACAAATGAGGAGGTACTAGGGATGGTGGGTGAGGAGAGGGGTTTGTTGGGAGAAATCCTATGGAGGCAGGAAAAATGGATGAAAGGCATATTGAGCGGCAGTGGGATGATGAAGACGGTGATAAAGGGGAGAATGTTAGGCAAACGAGGAAAGGGCAGGAACAGGATAGGGATGTTGGACGGGATGAAGGGAGGAAAGAAGTACACAGAGATTAAGAGAGACCTGATGTAGAGTAGGTTTCTGGATTGGGTTTTGTTTGGAGTTACAAAATGTTTATTTGATAGTTGTGTCCATCCAAAAACCTACCTTAACCGGTAGATTACCTAATAAAAAATATATATTTATAAAACATTTGGACAGCACAATAGAACACAAAATAAGATAGATTGTTTGAGCTTTCAGCCTTCTACAGGTCAGACTCTGGCTTATTTTGTTTTCTATTGTGCCATCTATGTATATTATATATATATTTATTTATTTATTTTTGCATATCTTTTCCCCCTTCATGGTTCCCTATGCAGTTAGAAAAATTTAGAGGCTGTCTATATAACATGAGGGAAGTGTGAACATTGTTTCTTTCACTGTTCCCACAAAGGTTTTTTTCACCAGAGATTTCATCAGGATTGCAAGGAGTAACTCACAGATATTGGAGGTGAGCTATTTCATAATTCCGAGTTTTTTCAAATTACATGAAAATGATATTTTATTTTTAAAATTTAAATTCTATGGCCAAGCATAATACCTGAGATTATATTGTATAATATTCATATGTCTACACTGCATTCAATGAGCTTAAATTCAAGCAATAAAACATAATTACTAGCACTACTAGCAAATTGCCTCTTCAAAAATAAGCACTATTTAATGCTATGTTATTAATGGAATATCAACTTTTTTAGAGTTAATGGAATGAATTTGGAGTTACATGCAACCCTTTTCAGAATGAAAAAAAAATATTCTCAATAATTTTTGTTATTTCTTTCTAATCCAACAATTTTTCAAAGGGTTCTGCATTCTTGGTTTTAAACATTCAACCTACCTCCTGGTGCCAATTGTCCATCGATTGTAATTGCTTGATGGGTTAGAGAGGCCATCAGCCTCCTTAGAAACTTACTTTGATACTCTTCACTCTTTGGAAACATACGGTGGACCAACCTAAGCAAATACTCTAAAGTATATTGAAGCTCCTGAAAAAGTTATATTTTTTTGTAGAAATAATGATTTAGCAACAACTGAGAGTTTTATTCGTAATATACATTTTTCCTAGGATTTGTGTGGGTTATAGACTACTAATTTTCAACTGAAAAACTTACCAATGAGAATTTTTTCAAACACATCAGAGGCTTATGCCCTAGTATCACGATATAACTTAGCTCATCCTTGCCAAGTAGAGGTTTATTCAAATGTTCAATCCACTCAAATAGCAGGCCAGTCAGAACGACTTTATTACTTTCCTTAATCAACATATTCCAAGAAAATGGCTGATGGGTGAGCCTTGCCTTGAACTTTATTAGGAGGGCTAAATCTTTTTCAATCAATTGTGAGTGGTCAGACAATATTGCCTCCATCATTGCTTCCTGGCTGGATGACTAAGGAAAGATCATAGTCAATTTTCACAGGGTTAAAAGTATTTAGTTATTTTTATTCCTATTTTACAGCAAAATTTTGCTATTTATAAAAAGTTCCACATAACTGGATTCAGCAAGAGAGATTTCCATCACTTTATTTACTTACTCATTTTATAGGATAATTACTTTTTCCAGGAAATTCTTACAAGGCGAGATAAATTTATTGGCATGACCTTCGGGTTGATTACTGTGTTTATGGTTTTTTATGCTGCGCATCACAAAGCTTTCCCCTTTACATTTCTCTAACTTTTGCCTAATCAGGGAATCAGGCCATAGATTTGATCTTAAATTCAAAACTTTCTTTGGTTTTGGAATGATAAGATAATACCAAGGAGAGGGAAGATGTAAAATATCAAGTGAGAGAGAAAATAGAGACTTTGATAAGTCTATATTTTCCTATAAGTCCTATGTAAGGCAAGATGGAAATCCAGTAGGGATTATTGGAGCAATGGTTTGAAATAATATATAGTGGTGAGCCCATATCCTGATGTATAAATTTCACACATGCCATTAGACTTAGTAATGGGTTAACTCTACCATCACCCATCAAACCAACTTTTGGGTTGATTACTGTAGTTATGGTTTCTATAGTGGTGAGTTTGAGAGTCAATATGAGGCAGCCATAATAGTGAATAGGAAGCTAAGAAGAAGGATAATAAGTGAGGATAATAAATGAATGACAGATTCTTATCAATAAAAATGAGAAGATAAGGTCATTATAGTGGAAATTCAAGTATGCATATTAATAAGCAGTCATACGGAGGAAAAAATTGATGGTGTTTTTATAAAATCAGTTAAATGGAACGATTGTGAATTTATCTCAAGGAAAACATTTAATAGTGATGGGAGATTAGAATTCAGTGGTAGGCTAGCAGGTAGAGACCATAGTGAAATAGAAGAGTACAATTTAGGAGAAAGGAATGATTATAGGAAGTAAACCAAGGAGTTTTGAAGACAAATAATTTGATTTTAACTCTTATGTGGTTTGAGCTTCATATTACATGTAGGTACAAGTCGAAAGTACTAGGTGATATTATTTACTTAATGCTATGGGTAGGCTCAAACTAAGTGTAATCAACATACAGTTTCCCAGAAGCAGATGGGGATTCAGATCACAGTTTAGTGTTGATAAAGTTTAATGTTAAATTTAAGAGAATAAGGAAAGGAATGAAATAAAATGGAACATACAAGGCATATTCAAAGAGTAATGGCGGTTTGGTTATAAGAAAAATATATTTGTTAGAAAAAGGTTTTTTTATGATGTTTACAGTTTCCTATAAACCTACTTTACTTTTCTACATAATGCCATACATTTTTAGGTAGTTCTTGGTATGCTCCACCAGTTTCTCTAATCCCTCTGCATAGAAGTTTGCCGCCTGGGAATTGAACCAGTTAAAAACAGCAGTCTTAAATTCTTCATTGTCTTCAAACCATTGTCCACCAAGCTATTGCTTCAAGAGCCAGAAGAGGAAATAGTTTCTAGGTGCAAGGTTGGGACTGTTGATGGTAATCCAAGAATGGCTGTTCACTCAAAATTTTTGCTCTTTGTGTTGGTCGATAAGCATTTTCAGCACCCAACTTGCACTTAATTTGAAATATCCAAATTTTCTGCAACAATTGTGTAAATAGTGGTGCAACATTTATCAGCCTGAGCACTAATAGTCAATCGTCAATCCCATCCCAGTTCTTGGCCCACTTCTTTAACAATTTCATCTGTCTGGATACTGGGCCCTTCACTCCTCTCTTCATCATGCTCACAAAGGCCATTTTTGAAGCCTTGACACCATCACCTAACTTCTTCTTTACTCATTAATTGTGGGTCCATAACCTAGACACACTCTTGATGAATTTGATTAACTAATAATCTTTTTGCATACAAAAATCGAACAGAAGACCACACTTTGCAACTGGCAGGAACTATGATTTTCACAGGCATTGTCACCAAAAGACAAATTGCTACTGAATCAAAACAGTAACTTGTGGCATTGAAAAAAGTTAATAGATGGCACTGCAAGCGTACAACTTTGTTCTAGCCCACCAATATTTAAATAAAAGAAAATGGCCCTTACTTTTTGAATATGCCTCATAAAAGTCTTTACTGGGAAAAAAGGAAGGAGTGTCAGGAGGCAGCTGATAAAAGAGTGAGGACCAGAGGATGAGCACAGTAGAAGAAAATTTAAAATATCTCAAATAAAGATTAATGATAGTGGCAAATGAAACAATAGGACTGGTAAATAGAAAAAGGGTCAAGATGCTATGGAAGAGGAAATGATTAGGTTGATAAATGAAAGAAGGAAATGGAAGGACATCAACACAGAATTAGGGAGAAGGAAGCTTAAAGAACTCAGCAAGAAACTGAGGTAAGAAACTATTAGGGTAAGGGAAACATGGTGAAATGGTAGGGCAAGAGATGGAAAAGGCATTAAAGGAAATGAGATGAAATAAACCTAAGGGAATTAATAGCATAATTGCAGGATTACTTAAGAATTTAAAAAAATAGGGAAGAGTTTTTAATGGCTCATTCTTGTTATTTATTAGGAAGGAATTAGGCCAGAATACTTTGTTTTATCAGTATTCATATTAATCTCAAAAAAGTGAAAAACAGCAGTAAGAGAGTACTTCAGGATTATATATTTAATTTCACACACATTATTGGTATTATGTATCATCATCAACATAAGGAACGAGAAGAAAGGAAATGGGTACTTCGGAGAAGATCAGTTTGAATTTAGAAAGAAGTTCGGTACTTGTGATGCAAGTAGAGGTAGAAAGTATGCAGAGCAAAAGAATAAGGTACATTTAATATGGATTTTAAGGATGCTTTGAGTAATTTTATATAGTGCTAAGGTATATAGTAGTGTGTAGTGCCAAGGTCATAAAAACTGATCATTAACCACCCAACTACCACTAGCAATAATAAAATGACACTGAAAAAGGGACTGCTCTCCCATTTCCCCCATGTCACAGCCAAACCAAATTTTAGAGTACATTTCTGTGATGATGCATGAGCTTTACCCATTTTTTCACTGCCTTTTAAGGCAAATTGGTAGTTTTTTATATTATATACATTGTCAGAATTTTTCTGTGCATTTTCGCAATATTTCCTTTTAAATCTGTCAATTTAAAAAATATAGTTTTGTTTTAATACTAGGCAACTGGAGACATTTATTCAAAATAAATTTTTTAATCTACAAAAAATGAAATTTTTTTTAATGCTGTTTAGGGTTATGCCTGACATTTTTCACTCTACCTAGTCGTTTTTACAAATTGGTAACAGAAAAAATGTTCTGTAGTATGATAAGGATTTTTATCTGAGGCTAGCAAAGTAAAAAAGCATGGAAATGAAAAATAGAAGAGGAAAAAGAGAAACCACCCCAATGAATACAGTTATAATAACCTGTATTGAGGAAAGTTGTTAAGTGTCTGTTATTTTATGGGATGAACCATTCATTCACAAATGGAAATTTTTCATCTTTAAAATACCACTAAAATTATTAAAGAAATCAAACGTGCATAATGAAATAAAAGATTCTGGGGAAAGCTCCATTGCTCAGTGATATTACACTTTGACTTTTAGCTATTAATATATCTTTTTTTCTCAGGTGAAATATGCTTTCAAGAATATCATACTCACATGACTGCTCTTCATTGGGGTCTCTTTTTCTAATGGCATATTTCCTACTTGGTGATGTGATTTTGCATGTGTTTCAGGATTAGTACTGCTGCCTTTTTCTTCAACTACTGTATTCCTTTTGCCTCCTAGAAATACAATTACCAGTACATTGGTATAATGTAAAAAGAATGACTATCAAAAAGACATATTTAGATGAATGAAAATTTCCTATACATGTATGAAAAAGACTTCTGCTGGTAGGAGGATGGAATGTGCTGATGCACTATCCCAATGTCTTAAAGAGGTGAATAAGTGAGTATGAAGGCAACTGTAAAACAAATGCCCAGATCAGCTGGGGTAGCATTTTGACAGTCAGTGTATGGCCATACTAACTTCACATGAAATCTATTCAGGTATTTTCCTATTCCTATTCCTAAGATATCCAAATGGGGGATGATATCCTGGTGGCTAAATCCCTGGCATCTTTCCTGTTTCAGATGCATCAGAAAGGTCCACTCCACTTAGAACAGGAATTTTCTATTGACAAGTTCCCAGGAGCTAGCCATTCCTGATAAATCAATACTCATTATCCTCAAATTCCAGTTCCAAGATGATAAGAATAGATGTAGAGCAGCCATAATTGCACAAGTTTTGTTGAGCCTTTGCATCAAGTATCTAACCAGAAGGCATAATTCATAAAGTAGTTCCTCACCTGGTGACTTCACCAAAACAATGCAGCCATCCCATGTGGCTGCACTGAGTTGTGCCTCCATGAATGTGTGGCTTTCAAGGGGGAAGAGGTCAAGTTTCTTTTGGTAAGTATAATGGAAAATCTACTCTTAATAACATTCAAAACATATCTAGCCCAGATGAGTGGGAAGAATATTTTTTGAGCTAGTAAATAATATCTCTTAATAAGATGCATGATTACTAAGGAAAGGATCAGTTTCAAGTCAGGAAGGGGAGAGGTAGACGTGATACCATTTCTGTAAATAGATCACTAATAGAGAGGAATATATCATACAATCAGGATATATTCAACTGTTACATGGCTTTTGAAAATCCATTTGATAGAGTGAGTTGGGAAAAACTAATGAATATATTCCAGAAAATAGTAATGAATTGGAGGGATATGAGCCTAATCCACAAACCCATAAATGTCTCAGACTGCTCATGTGCAATAGGGGGACAGAGAGTCTGGATGGGCAGTATAAGGCAGAGGAATAAGGTTGGGTTTTATTATTATCATCAATGCTGTTCAACATACACGTGGGAGAAATGATTAAAGAGGCATGGAAGAACTGGAGATAGGAATGAAAGTCAGCTGAGAGCTCATAAAACCAGTTAGGTTTACTCATGACCAAGCTTTGGCTCGTCAGCCCACCAAGGGGTCACAAGCATTGCTGAAAGAATTGAAAATTCACTGTGATAGATATGGGTTGAGTATCAATATAAATAAAACAAAGGCTACATGGTTTTCCAGAAAGAGATAGGCTAAGTTAAACATTAAAATAGGTGGGCAAAAGCTAGAGCAGGTAGAGCAGTTTACATATCTTGGAAGTGTTTTGGGCCAAAATGGTCAATGTAGTAGGAATGTAAGGAAAAGAACTACATTAGGCAAATAAGCTTTCATAAGGTGGGTGAATTGATGACAGGGGCATTGAGTAAGGATGTTATGAAATGGCTTATCAAAACTTTGGTAGGGAGAGTGGTTTTGCGAAGAACAGAGACATGGCCATTGGCCCAGGATGATGGGTATAAATTGGAGGCTTTTGAAATATTGGTGTGGAGATGGAGAAGGTGAAGTGGACAGAAAGAAAAACAAATGAGGAAGTGCTAGACATGGTGGAGGAAGAGGAGGAATTGTTGGGAGAAATCCTAAGGAGACAGAAAAAAATGGATGCCGAGCATATTGATCAGCAATGGGATATTGAAGACTGTAATAAATTAATAACTGTGATAAAAATGGGAGAATGTTAGACAAACAAGGAAGGAGCAGGTATAGGATAGGTATGTTAGATGGTATGAAGGGAGGAAGAAAATAACTACACAGAGATGAAGAGGGGCTTGTTGAAGAGTAGGATATTGGGTTGTGTTTTGTTAGGAGAGACAAGATATTTATATGGTAGTTGTGTCCATCTTAAACTTATGTTACCCAGTACACTACATATAATAATAAATAATGGTATTCAATATACCAAGAGTAAGATGATCAGCTTAAAAAGTGCCTCTCTTCTGACATGTGCTGTCTGTTTTGGTTCCTGGTAATCTTAAGCCAACTGTAGAACAATAGAGATTTATCTCAACAAGCACACCTTTTTAGCTTGGATTTAGACTACATCTGGTTCATGTTGATTAATTGCATCATTACTCTGGGGTCACACTGCCCCTAGGTGTTTGTTTACATATTATATTAACAGAGCTGAGATTTCATAACCTAGCATTTTCCCCGGTGGTTTTGATTAATGCTCTTCTTGGCCAATTCCAATTCTAAAAGAAATGGCTAAACTTTAACAGCGTAAAAAATTCAAGAATGAGGAAATATAAGAATTGATTTTCAGAAATTCTAGAAACAAATAAAAATAACCACCCACTGACAGAATGATCTGTGAAACTGATTCTGTAGGGCTAGTGTGATTCCTTCAGTTGACAGATCTTAAAATGGCACTTCTCCGGTGATAATGGATCATATTTATTTTGGAGAGTCATGCTGTATATTGACTTTAAAAATGCACCAATTAGTTCCTTGATTCCTTCATTTTTTTAGACATTTGCATTTCATTCATTGACACAAAACATCATACTCACCTTCCTCTCTCCATAGAAGAGCTTTTAAATTATCTTTTCTATGGGTCTTAGGCATTGGTGACAAGAAGGATCAAATTTAATTAAAAGGAAGCTTTCACAAAGCTGGTGGTAACTTTTGAAATTGTGTAATTGATTAAAACGCAAGGCATAATTGAGAACATGATGATGCATAGGAGGAATCAAGGAATCAATCACTGCTGTCTCTATGTAGAATACAACTGAATACAAAACAAGAAATAATCTTTTGTGAATTTGGATCTTGAAATATAGAAACATTAGTCAGGAGGAAGAGGCAGTCAATCATCTGGGAATGGAAGAATCTATTAGCCAATTCTTTCATTCAGTGATTTCATTAAATTCTATGATGAATGGATAAAATTCTTTAATGCAAATGAAACATCTTCTAATTAAACTTGAAATATATGCTAGCACTAAGGAATGCAGCAATATTAATGAACATATAGTGATAGTTCTACATGGTCCTTTTCTTATTGGGAGAAGCTGTCCTAAACCAGTTATCAGCTGGATGCTTTCTTCTACTCATCTCTATCCTGTGAATCCTTTATCATTAGGTAATATCTTCTACCCCTATCTATGTCCTTCAGCATTCCACACCTACTACTCCCACTCCTCATCAAAGAGCTTTCCTCTCCTATTCTTTCTAAAACTTAATCATTTCTCACTCGGTTGGTCCATTTTACCTTCTCAGCCTTATTCCACAGCCAAATCTCAAATCTTTCCAAATTTCTAGCTCTCAGTGCATTATATTTTCATATGTATATTCACAGAAGGAATCCAATTTCATGGCACCTAAAAATTAATCCTAACTGGTTAAAATTTATTTTCTTCCAATAGTAAAAAATTAACTGTCAATGCTTTACAAGATGAAAATGTTTCCTCACATAAATTTTGTGTGTAAGAGAATGGCAGCAGTTTAATTGATCCTGGATGGATGGATATCTGATTCAAATCAAATGATTTATTTCACTTGATTTATGTTTCATTTAATCAATTCACTTATTAGATCATGAATTGTTTTTTTTCATTATTGTTAATTTAAAAAAAACAAAGTAATGATTTACTTTGCTTTAATGAACTAGCTTGTAACAAAACTTGATCCAAAATATTTATCAATAGTTCACCTTCTAATGGAGTGGTGATGAGTTCTGATTCCGACAGCTTTGTTATAACTTCCATGTTGAGTAGGCGTGGCTCTGCCACCAAATAATTTTCAGTAAACTGTAGCCAGTGATATTTTAGCTGGATACTATTTTCATTGGCTAATTTAAGAAGATTTTCACCCAAAATGAAAATGATCTGTGAAAGTATTAAAGAAGAAAGTATTAAGTAAGGAAGTATTAAGTTAGAAAGCATTACAAAAGTTTGTTCTTATTTTCCATAGAAACATAGAATGAACTGATGATATATTCAGATTTGGTAGTATTCTTCGCTAATAGCATTCAACTTCAGCTCCCAACATACACTTACTTTTGGAATGTATTTGAAATGTTTTGTTTCATAGCCATGGAGTATCAACTGCTGCTTTTTTATGTAGCTTGTGAGAGTTAGCTCTGGGCTCTTTTTTTCTTGGGTTCCTTCCCTAAAGGAGTGGAGAGGAATCAAGTCATCAAAAATGACATGCAAAAATCATTAATATTCTGTCTTCAAAGGAATCAAGACTCACTTATTACTGAATATATCACAAAGAGAAAGGATATATCTCTCGAATTGCTGGCAGCATTGGATTTGACTCCTTGTTTGAATAGAGTTTGGCCTTCTTGATCTTACAAATTGCATCGCTTGATTGGCTGATACTTTTAAATGGAAGGTTAAATAGCATGCAATCAATACACCAGTCCTTCCCAAGCCTGAAAATAAAATGTCAAGTTATTACTAGACTCTAAATTAGATGGATATTAATATTGAAATTATTTAAGGTAAGAATCATCAAATTCCAAAATTATGATGCCTATAAAGTTGAGCCTGTAGTTGGTGGATGGCTTTTCTCATGAGGTTGGTCCTAATAAACAATCAAAGATGAGACAACAGAAAAACTTATAGTGCTTGGGTTGCCATATTTGCCCTGCTGAAAAGGTTACAATAATTGGCTTAACATTATTTGAATACATACAATAGATAGATAGACAATTTACATATTTCAATAGAATTCTCTGAAAATATAACCACAAATAATGTCAGAAATCATATATTATTTTACATTACAATAGGAAAAAATGACCAAAAAAAGGGTAGTTTCATTCAACTATGTTTATTACTGGTTTTACCTCAAGGGCTATTCCCACTTTTTTGAAAATAATAAGTGAATGAAGCGTATTACTAACAATGTATTAATCTTACTCAAAATTGACAAATTGTGGGCACTGATGTGAATTTTAAATATTATTTGTGGATGGTAATGCTTACTTGTAAAATGGGTACCTGTCAACAAAAAAAAAGTACAGTAACCCTATATAGAGCTAACCTTAGATTTTCTATAAGATTTTTTTCCTTCCTTCCTCTCTCTTACCTTCATCTTCCACGTCCTTGTATCTCCTTTGGTAAGTGTTCTTGTGATTTTGCTGTCAACATTTTTGATCAATGCACATGTGAATTTCTATAACCTTTATATGCTTTAATTAGTATAAAATTTGTATGTGCATGTATGAGTCACCTAGAGCCACTATGGTATTTTTGGGAATATTCATCAGTTTTGCTCACAACAACTTTGGCATTTAAAGGGTGACTGGAACTAGAATTTGACAAAAAATTTGGCATGGAGAGGTGATGAAAAAGGTTTATGCTTAATAAAATATAGGAAGACGAATTTCAGAAAAGGAGTAAGTGAGAAGAAAATTATAAGTTATTTTTGATTGAGAGAAAGAGCAGGTCAAGCCATCTCGCTTGGGAGAGTTGCACTAACCCAAATGTTGAAGATACTGCTATTGAAAATTTGGATATTAAAATTTTATCTAGTGATAAAGCACTATAACTTGATCAGTATGTTCAGATTTCACCTCAACACACCTGAAATTACTCAACTTAAAAGTTTTGGATTTATTCTTGATTGAACTTAAGATGTAACATAGCCTCTTCTATAAAGTCAATATTGATTGTCAATGATGAAGGCAGGAATTACAATCAATGGTGATTATGTATTCATTAGGGGTGTGTAAAGCAGGATTTAGCTCATGATTATGAACTGTACTTCATCACAGCTGTCTTCTCTGTGCACTAGTGCTTTTTACACAACACTCCTCGATGGTCACCTCATTGACCAAAAGGCTGGAATTGGATCCTTTGTATTTATTGTTCAATATTTAACTAGAGTTCTTCATTAAGAACTGGATACTCTTTTTATGCCTCACTTTATAAGTGCAATTTTGTGCACGTGCTCTGTTTTTATTTTAATTGGTGATAAATATTGGTGAATTATTTACAACTGGTGATAAAATTACAAACATATTACCACATTGCTAGAAATCCTTGTATGAATGTGTTTTTAGCAAATGGGTAATTTAAATTCATATTAATTGAAATTAAAAAATGATCTCACTTAATTTCAACTCTCTCAGTTAGACGCAAACTACCCCAAGGGACTTCATCTTTCAAAAATAACTCCCTTTTTAGAATACTAATTTCCTAGTAACCACAGAAATAGTTTTTTGAAGTATTACATACTTATACAGTGAATAGGTTCTAACAGTTGTGAATAGAACTTTTGAAATCATTTGATGCATGACCTTTTGAGCTATTATCTAGCCATTAATAATCACCAAATTTCTTGTAACACCAATGAATGCATCTTTTATGACGTGATTTTATTTAGATGAATTTTCATTGATTCACATGGATATTAATAACAACAAAGCTTCACATGCCCCCAGTAACTATAAAATATCCTAGTAGTAGTTTTTATGGGAGGCGACCGAAATCTCAGGTCATTTATGCCATTAGGGATGAAATGGAAAAGATGAAAGGTGGAGAGAAACCCAGCATTGGCATTAGTCTACTTTTAACGAAAAGCACCAAGGGCTCCGCAGCTTAACATCCCATCCCACGGACAACATACTCACTCAAAGTGCTCTCCACAAAGTACCTCAAGTTGGGATTGGGCCTACTGAAAAACTGCTGAAAAATTCATACCACTGAAAAATATCTATCACCTCCAGGATTTGCACCCAGGCCCTCTGGGTGGAAAGCCAGCATGTTAGCTACCCTCCACAGCACACCATCCCAATCCCAAAAAAATCCTGAAATCTGATATAGAGCATTAAGGGAATAAAGAGCATTTTAGTTGATGGAATACAGATTTACTTTATGAAATATGTATTTTAGAAGTAAATACAGAGCCAGGGCATAATAATAATTATTATTTAATTGCACACAGTGCTAATTCAAACCACCTTAAACTGTAGCATCATAACTCAAAAATAACCTTATCTAAGTTACTAAATAACTTCTCTGAGTTACTATCATGCCTGGTACAGTTTTGCATACCATATTTTGGTTATGGCACCCTCCTATATGCTGGCATTAGTCCTTTAAGCTGCTACCATGAATTTATTAATTATTGGGATTTTTGAGTTGGGAATCTATAAAAGAGATATATTCTGGTAAATTAAATCATTAGAGAATGAAAAAAATTATGATAAAGAGACATTTTTTGCCTATGCAACAAGAATAAAATATCTCCCAACATCAGTTGGATCAGAAAATGCAATAATAAAAATGGGCAGGTTCAGTATGGTTTTGTCATGGAATAAAAAATGTACATCAATTTCTCAGTATGCATCACATGAAAAATAACGTTTACATTGGGACATTTAACAAAACAACATTACAAGACTCTTCTTCACATTATGCACAATATTCATCCAATGATTACAAAGGTTTAACAAGCAGGTATATTTTAAGATTGTGCTTGATGGCATTTAAAGGGACTGCATTCAAGTCAGGATGAAGCAAGCTAAAAAATTTGGCTCCTTGGCTGTATGGCTCTTCACCACTCAATTTAGGTGATTTTGCCTCAATATGTATGTCAAGCTTAGTACATGTATCATGATGATCAATATTTTAGTTTTGTTCATATACATGCATATTTTCCTTAAAAAATAAGATTAGTAAGATTAATAAGACTAGGTGGTATACATTAAGCATAGTTAGTGGCATATTTGAAGCTCATGAAAATGAGGCTTGCTGGAGAATCTGAAAACCATTTGGCTATGGCTTGAACTACTCCTGAATATAACACCATATGATAATCGAGATCGCAAATTTGAATGATAAAGACAGTTTAGGATATTTAAGCAAGTACTAAAAAACAAATGGCTCAGCTGAAAGAAAATTTTTATGAAGTTTAGATTTTAAGCTGTCAACATACAGGTGTAACAACCTGTACAAGGACCATTTTACAGATGGTTCAATCTGAACACCCTATAAATCTACCCTGTCAGCTAAAATTAGGTCCTTATCATAGAGTTTAACCAACACTAATGGGTTTTGGCTAAAATTTATGCATACTGTTTTTTGTACATTTATTGACAGTAAAGTGTTTCAAAATCAATTTTGAAGCCATATTACTGTGTAGTCCTTATTTTGTTGTAGCTCAGGACTGATTTTGGTATGCATTAGAATGGTAGTATCATTAGCAAAAAGAATGGATTTTGCATCAAAGAATCAACATAGCATGCTATTTATGTACAGTAAAAATAGGAAAGGACCCAGCATAGAGCCTAAAGGAGCACCTAATATAACCTTTTTTCTAACTGATTGGTAGTTCACTTTGTGATTTGTAAATTCGTAAACATGGGCTATTTCAACTACTTGATGTCTTCCCTGAAGATATGATCTGAAACATTTATTTGAGGTGCCCAAAATACCACATCTTTTGATTTCTTAAACATAATCCCATGATTTATAGTGTCAAAAGCCTTATTAAGGTCAAAATATATTACCTCAGGGAAAGATACTTATTGTCCATAGCATGTAGTGCTGTTGTGATGAATTCATGGAGTGCTGTAGATGTTGATTTACCTTTCCCAGAGCAATGTTGTTCATTGAAAAAAACAAAGTGTTTTTTAGAAAGTTTAAAATGTTTCAACATTAACCTTCCAAATATATTTGAAGAACCAGAGAGCAAACTTATTGGTATGTAGTTTCCTAAATTGTTCACATCGCCCTTTTGGCAAATTAGTAGAACTTTGCTCAACTTCAGGTATGTTGGAAAAATACCTCCTGACAGAAACAGGTTGTAGAGATACACAAGGGGTTTAGCAATTCAAGGGATAGAAAATTTTCTCCTTAAAATTTATGAAGCATTTGGTTTGTAATTTGCACACGATTATACATTTCATTATTAAAACATTTGAAATACTACTGATTTTGTAAGTACAGAGAAAAATAGCTTACCAGCATGGCAGTGAATGGCTATTTTTCCTTCATTGAGAGCAAATGACATAACTTTCACCATGTCCAGAATTCTGCTTTCTCCTGCTTCTCCATAGTCTCTCATTGAAAAGTTATAGAAATATACTAAAAAAGACATAATTATAAATAAATATATTAAGATAGTAAAAATAGTGCAAAAATTTATCAAAATAAGAGCAAATATAGTTTTAAAAAGTAATTATTCAAAAAAAATAAAGAATAATGTTTATGAAGGTTCCTCTGTTCAAACTACCTGGTTTTAGGGGGCAAAAATCTAAAACTGGTTTTCAGGACTAGTGAATCATTTTAGTGGAAGAGTTCAATATGCAATAATTGTGTACCAAGGCTATATAAAGTTGAGTTCATACAATAACCCTAATGACCTGGAGGAATATGATAATTTCTCCGAGCTTAGTTCCTAATTATAGCATGGAACTCCATTATTAACATGTTCAGGTCTTATTCTATTTGATATACCTAGTATCACCTACATCAGTACTATGTGGGTTATAATATTGCCTATATTCAATCAAAAAATTAATCCAAAATGCAGTGTAGGAGTATAAGTTTGAGACATATGGAGGCTAACTCCTTACAGAAAGGTCTAAATCTCATGTCTCCATCTTAAAAAGTTCCAACATTGACCATAAATAGATAAATCCTGTTTTTTCTACATGTGAGTCATTTTCCTTATCCATGGGGACAATTTGATAAGCTTTTAAAATAGAATTTTGGTATTTATTGACAAAGAAACAAAGCTGAAATAGATTAAAATAAGAGCAAGAACCCACATGCTGAAAATATGCCATCTCTCTTAAAAGACTAAGGAATAATTTGAGCACAGTATGTGCTTGCTGAAGGTATTTGATTATTAAAATTAGTTTTACAATACATGCTTGACTTTAGAACTCATCGTGTCTAAAATTATATTGACCATGAATAATGAAATTAGTTTCTTATAAAACTTTTGGGAATGGCTAGATTTCTGAGACACTTTGAACTGCATTCAGGTGAAACTTTTGAAGTTTGGAAACTTGGGGATTCCAATTACTATGGGTATGACTCAATTGCTTCATTGTGTTCTCATGAGGCAGTTTAAGAAAACATTGTTAGAACTTATGTCAAGGCAGTCTTATGAAATCAATTATGGATTTAAATCAATGCTATCCCATTTTTATTCCAATGAAATTCTGTTGAATGAGAATAGATAATACCACTTACTTCCCTCTTTCATGAATATTTCTGGATCATATGAAAAACCACAATTTTCTAATGGTGGTCCGCATTTACTATGTTCACCAGGCTGCTGGAGATTTATCAGGGATTGTATACTTAGCCTGAAGAGAAAATAACATACTTTTTAATATATGCAAGGTATTTCTAACCATCCACTTTCCTGAGTTAACATTTCTTACCTCTTGAACTGATCAATTACATTTTTTGTATGGATAGTGTTTGAGTTTGGCCTAGCCATTGCTAAAATTTCATCAGTAACCCTATAATGAAAATAAAACAGTAGTGTTCATTAAGCAGTTAACATATTATTAATTATCACTAAAACTCAACCTAATGTGACCCACATAAAAAATAAATTTATTAGGCAATTCTTGTATTAAATTGAGTGAAAATTAATGGCTAAGTGAACTAAAACTGAAAACGTTCCCTGAAAGGATAGTTTTTAAAGATTTATATTAGTTGTATATTTATCATTATACTTTTATGAAGAATAATTCCTAAACAGAAAACAGAGAAGTGGTAAGAGGAATTTACTTGACATTAAAATTTTTGTTTTTATAAATACGTAATGTGGGTCACGGTAGTCCAAGGATAGAGCATTGGAGTCTTGACCAGATGGCCCGGGTTCAGTTCCCAAGCAAGCCTCTCTGAGCACCTGCAGCTTCACCCAAGTTATGTGATATTTCAGGTACCAGATCTTCCTGGGAAACCATAACCGGGACAGGGAAAGGAACTGGCCCCCCTACCCTGATGTGTGAATTACACATACCGTTGGGCTTAGTACTGGGTGAACTCTACCATCACTTATCAAACTGACCTTCGATTTGATTACGGTGTGTATGGTTTCTTAAATGCATAATCATTAGAAAATTCCCACTAATGAACATGGACAAACCCTGTAATATTCAATAATGTAACACAATTAAAATCCATGCTTAAGCGAAGCATAATTGGCAATAACATGACATATTTTGCGTGAAGTCTCCTTATTATAATTATATTGAGTATAATTATTTGCACATATAATCACTCGTACATGTTGCGTCCCAAAACTAATGCAATTATTTTTTAAAGTAATTTATTGAGCAGATTTGCACAAACTCTTAAAATTCTTCAAAGTACTGTCTTTGGGCATCAACATATTTTTTCCAGCGACTCTGCCATGACCGGTATGCGCCCTGGAATGCGCCTTCGGGGACCTCTCGCGAGATTTTCGTCACGGCTGATTAGATCTCTTCTTCGGACGAAAAACGGGTTACTTTCAGGGCTACCTGAATCCGAGGGAACAAAAAAAAGTGCTGGGGCGACGTTAGGACTATAGGGGGGGTGGGGCAGCATTGGCATGTGGTGTTTGGCCAGGAACTCGCGGACTCGTAGCGCGTTGTGGCAAACACCTTGGGCACGAATTTTACGCACACTGTACTCATCGCTAACTATTCAGTGACAATGCTAAACACAACAGTAGACGACAAGTTCAGTTCATTGTCAACCATCTTGATACTCAATCGATGGTCGGAGTCCGACAACTGTCAAGCACGAGCCACATTGTTGTCGGTTTCGCTGTCTGACGGCCGCCCAGAACATTTTTCGTCTTGAACCTCTTCCCGGTCCACTTTAAAGACCTTTAAACATCTTGAAACTTGTAAGTAGGACAGAGCAGAGTCCCTGTAAGCCTCCTGAATAATTTTGTTAGATTCCTCGAAAGATTTTATCAGTTTAGCACAAAACTTAATCGCAGTACGTTGCTCGACCGTCAATTCCATTTTTTTAATGACACAGTCGGCGCGCAGAGTTTTACTCTGACGTCGTGCCGCTTCCACAGCTTGGAGAGCACTGAAACCGGTTTTGTGGCAATCTAAGCGATCTCACCCACCTAATCCAAGTGGTTCGATCCCACTTTGACCAATAGGAGCGGTGCAGGAAATTTAATTGTATTACTTTTGGAACGCACCTTGTAGATATGCATGGGCACTCAAACTGTGAGGATGGGGTGTTTGCATAAACCCAATGATAGACAATAAAAATTTTGTAGACAAATGGATGTATAGTTTACTACTCTTCTTAAAGTTCTAATCACAGATTTCAGGAAATGAAATTATTTCTTACCAATGAGAGAAAATTCCTTCAATAGCCATGTCATTCTTTGGCCAATAGTCACTTAATTCATATTTGCACCGATTCCCTCCGCAAAATAGGGCGCATTGAATTTCAGTGGGAATATTTTTTCTCAATCCTTCTGAGAACCGGCTGTAGTTTGATGATGGTGGTGTAGCAAATATTATTTTTCTTGTCTTATCAGATGCACCTTCAATAATTTTTAAACCAGAGTGTAAAGTAGCCTCCATTTACAGCTTTTCCCTGCAAAAGATTATATTTTTTACCGTTTGGGTGAATTTATGACAATGTAATGAAAAATACCAATGTCTCTGAAAATGCACAGGCAAGATTATTGAAGATTTAAATAATTTCAGTCTAGTAATGGGCATGCAACTGGATATTGTGGATCAAACCCAGGATTTTTAAATCAATATTTATAGTAATTAATGTAAAATACCAGGTTTGTATAAAAAGTATCAGTAAACAATTTTCTGACATGTGCATGAAGTGCTGAATTCCGACCATCAGTTAAGTATGCAGTTGATCACAGATCGTATTGACATTGATAGTATAACAGTGGACACAATTATCACTGAAAATTTGTCAATGTGAAAGACCTATGCTAAACTCATGCCGAAGGTCCTGATGGATGACCAAAAGCAAAGTCAAATGTCTGCTTATAGTGACCTGAAATGGCATTTTGTGACGAACTCCCTTAACATCTTGACATAGCATCAGCTGACTATTTTATATTCCCAAAAGTGAAATTCTCCCTCAAAGGACACCACCATGGGATTCTAAGTGACATCAAAGAAGCTTGCCTCCATACCCTTAAGGACCTTCCATAATCCCCCTAACAGGGAACCTTTGAGTCATAGTCGTGAAAAAGTCACTAGCAAAAGTATGTCAACACTCAAAGGATGTACTTTGAAAAATTTTGAGGCAATGAAGCAATATCTAAAATAAATTTATTTTTCCAAAAATATTTCTGATACTTTTTATAAAAACCATGTATTATCAATGGCTACCTTATCTGTTTTAGTTATGTAGGTAGCGTTGGTTTAAATCAATAAAATGTTTGAAAATAAATATACATTTATAACATTAAATATGTGAAAAGGAAAACTATTTCATGCTGGAAATTGAATGGATTAGGCTGCACATATAATATCATACAGAGACGGAAGGCAAGAATTGATGAAATATGGGATAAAGACATATTACAAGTACCCTGATTTGTGTCAGCGGGATTTTTATGATCAATATCTCAAAATATAGCATATACTTACAGTCCTTCGTGAAGTTTCTGTCTGGCCTTCTACATGGGTAAGCACACTACCTTTCTCTCTGTCTTCATAAATAACCTAGACCATTCCACCATATTTCCCAATCATCCCATTCACTCGCATGTCATCTCCCACTCCCAAACTTTTGACTGTCACTTTTAAATCTTAATCATCAAAAGTCCTCTCTGAAAGTACAAACATAATTGAAATGAGAACCTGAAAGACAGCTGACCTTTGGATACTATGGCTATTTGAACCTTCTGAACTGAAAAGACCCTCCCTGATACCCTATTTCCTCTCTTCCCTCCCTTCCCATGCCCCTTACATACCCCTTTCACTTCCTTCTTCTCTTTTCCATTTCTCATCCCCTACCTAAAGAGTTATGTGCATCTATCTTCTGAGGAACATCTAGGCTGTCAAAATATTATGACTTGTATGAGTGTCATTTTTCTAGTTCTAATACCAGTTTTTACATGTATGTATATTAGGTTTCACTCTTCGGCGCTTTTTTCAAATTTATTTATGTAAATTTCGATATTATCCCATTCCATCTATTTACTTAATTACTAGTCTAGAAATTCATGTAGAGGTTTTCAATTGGATGCAATACCCTCTTCTTTTATAATTTTTTATCATCTACATTAGAGCTACCCACTCTACTCTAATCAAGCCTTTTCACATTCCTGGAAATAAATGGATGTGCTCTACTTGATCAAATTACATATTTTTTCTATTAATTTTTACAGTACTCTAAAATGGTTCACATTCCATACCCTAAAAAAACATAAATTCCAACCAATTTGGTAATTAGGGTGCCTATTAAAATATTCAAATAAGTACCTTTTCAAAGAAAATAACAATGATTCTGAGGTTATCAACTGTAGACCATTGCTTTGGCTCCAAAATGAAAGATGGAAAGACTTCCAAAAAGAGAGACTTCCAAAAGATGGAAAAATTCCAATGGATACTTTCCTCATTCCCTGGCCCTTGCACCCAACCGTCTTCATCTCCTTAAAGCATGTTCTCCCCTACATATCCAAACTTGAATCTTCACTTGTCTATGAATAAGCACCCACCATATTCTTTCTGTATCAAATCATCACCATATTTTCTCTCCCTAATGTTATAGACCTAGTCGATGAAAATATCTGTATTAGGGAGCTCTGTTTTTCATAATGCTATTACTTGTAATATGGGTATACATGTTGCAAACATCACATTATTGAAATATCTTTCAGTTCATGCTTACATGACCTTATTAATTTAATAAAGAGCATACAATGCAGCAAACAAATGGTATTATATCAATGAAGAGTTTTTAATACAAGCTTGCTAACCATAAGCATACTAAAGGTTTTTCTGGGAGTATTGTAAAATTTCAATCCATTAATATTGTAAGTTTTCCATTCACCCTTTAGTTATAGACTACAAAATACCTCCACATTCAAGACATATTCATTGGATACAAATTGATCATATTTTATAGGGGAAAAGAGACTGTAATACCTAAAACAGGACATATTGCAGAACAGCAACACAGAGGGGAGAATATATTTGCATTTGCAATAGTTTTTTAATGAAAACTTGCATTAGGGTATGGTAAAGCTAGCACATCCCATAAGAATCCCAAAGTTTAGTTACATGGAAGCAGGAATGTGTTTATAGATGGTCATTCATAGTCTAAGAGGCAAAATAAGTATTCCTTCGACAAAATTGATTTATTTGGACTTCCTTTGGTTCCAATAGTTACAAAAAAGAAATTCAATGCTGGTTCATAAATTAATCTTGTAGGGAGGAAAAAAGTAATTGTTATCATGTGCACTTTCGTGTAATTTAATCATTTGAAAATACATAAAAAATTGTCTTCTTCAATCAGAATTTCCCTGAAAACCATTATAATTGTACAACTAATTGTATAGGAATATCTTTTCCATTACTTGAGGGCACCTCTCTTCCTTTGAATAATTTATCTTCTAACACATCTTAGTTAGAAAAAAAGGATGTGGTAGAAATACTTCACTAATTTATTTCTGCCACATGAATAAGTATGATTACATCTTTCTTCACTAAAAAATGTTGAGAAGACCAGAATGTTCTAGGTATTGATATGTACATACAAAGTCTTCAAAAATAGCATTCAACGCTAATATTTGAGTCCGGTAATGTAAGCATATGGTACAATACACGCAAGCATGAAATAAATGTGTACAGTCACGCACTGCAGGTATTGGTGGCTACTTGAATTCAACATAGTCATTGATTAGAATTAATCTTTTCTCGGCAAATTTGAAACCAAAGTAAGCTGATTAAAAGTTTCATCGGCACTTCAATTCATCGACATAAATACGATGAGAGGCATGTCCTATCCTGACCATTACCGCATGGAGATAAACTATCCCTATGATTCTCATACGCACTGGTATTTTGTAATAAACCCCGTAGAGGCTCATAAATAATTTACCTTCATGTTATGCTATGCTACATCAGTCACCTCCTGGTAACATTGGAGGCCCGCCATAAAGATCCCCTTTGTCCTCATGGAATTAACGGATAAATATTAAATATATTATGTTTTAGGATATTAGTCAACCATAGACCACTCAATTTCTGTCAAATAAGGATGAATATTCATGAAATTCAATTCAGGTTTGTCCATTTCCGTGGAGCCATGGCCGAAACTTACTTAAGACGTAAATATCAGTCCAACCTACATGCATCTATTGTGGCGCGATTTTGATGTGACTTCAAGTGACATGGAGACAGAAAATATACAATTAAAAGCTATAGTATTGCTGAAAACTTAATAATGGAAATACCCGCCGAAAGAAGATGTTATGTGGATATAATTTCAAATCGATACCACTTTTATGTGGACTATGTACATTAGTTCAAATAGTACCATTTTACGTTAATTAAATTACACTCCCCGCGAAGTGACGATTATCTGGGTTGTCATATACTTCGTAAGTAAGAACGCAGAAATTAGACGGCCACTTCGAAAACACCTGACGTGACGTGAGGGATGAGAAGGTTTCCCGCGTCTAGGGTTTTAAGATATAGGTCAAAGGGTATGTGCGTTATCTACCTCGTGAGATTAATATTACATCCACGTACCTTACAGTCATAATTGCGTTAATCGTAAATGCAGTCTTGTTCCAGAGATACATTTCATCTAGAGAGGTAGATTGATCGTAGGCTCTCAAAAATGGTGTAGGTGTTTCAAAAATATAACCACATGTCTATTCATACTCGGGGCTTTCATTTAACTGAGCGCGCTACCTAAATCTGGGACATAACATTCTGAGGATATTTCCCCGCAATCGCGTTGCCTGGAAACAAATTTATTCACCCCAGAGTGAAAATGGAGATTCTATTGATCATTCACACGAGGCACCGCGCTTGATCGATTAGGCAACCACTCACCAAACATTTACGCTAGCCTTGCGGTCAATTTCGGCTGCTCGAAGATCCCTGTGTAAGGATTAAGAGCAAAGGAACTACCCAGGAAATGAATGGTAGCAATATTAATTTAAACTGGGACAAAGATGTGGGCCAAGGCTATGCTTACCGTAAAAATAATCTTTCGGCGTACGAGAAAATTAATTTCAGCTCTTCCTTTTTTTCGTATAAACCTACTACGAATCGAGGTTACAAATTATAATATTTTTTATATTGCAACAAAGCTGCATTTAAATGCTTTATAAGTAGTGGACAAATGTGATCGATACATTATTGTTTGCCGATTCCTTAAGGCGTAAATAATATCTCTTAACCTAGCCATAATCCTTCCTGTCTTCAAATTAATACTGGCATTATAAGCAAAATTTTCATTTCCCAGAATTGTTTAATTGGAACTGGCAATGTGAGCTGCTATGGCAAACAGTAGCCAACAGCTATGGTAAAATTTTGCATGAAGACGAAATTTATATTACGGGCTATGTAGACATATTTGGCGTAAATGGACATGATAGGTAAAAATGATCGATGCACGTAGTTGTCATATTTTTCGATAATATTAAAACATTTAAAAGCAAGTAGAGACGGAGAAATAAAAATTAACGTGGTTAACTAGTTCGTTACATTTCCAAGGCAACATGACCAAAGTAATACAATTAAATAACCAAAGTAATTACACACAGTACCTTCGCCCTTCTGTAAAGAGTACCCATTTCACCCTGACTCTGTTAACTTTTAGTATTCTCTCACTGCTCTTGTCACCATATTTCATTCATCCTAGTCATTCCTTGCAACAGTCTATTGTAAAGCTCATACTTTCTTCGCCTCAATTCTGTGCTCTTGTTTTTCCGTATCTTCTTTCATCCAGCGTCTTGATCATTCCCTATGAAATCCATGATTTGCTAAGTCTTTTTCTTTTTACTGCTCCCATTTTTCATCCGCTTATTTCTTTATTCCTTGTTTGAGATATTACCATCTTAGAAGATCACCCTATTCCTAAATCTATACCTAATATTATACCTACCATAATATTATCTAACGGATATTGCCCCAAGTATTTTACATGTGTACCTACTGTGTATTTCAACCAATTGTTAATTTTAATTAAAATATTTATCGTGCAAAACTGTGCAGTTTTTTAGGTAGGGTGATGACTAACCCCTGTCTCCTGCAGAACTTAATTGCTTTCTCCCCGCATTCATTCCTCGTGCCTAACCCATAGTCCCCCACCTCATCACCATCCCTTCCTTCGCCTACCGTCGCATTCCAATCCCCCATTACTATCAAATGTTTCCCTGCAGGAACACACGCGATTATATCCTCTAACTCATCGCACATCCTATCGACTTCTTCCTCCTTGTGGTTGCTCGGTGGCATGTATACCTGGACAATGATCAAGTTCGTCGGTTCTGCTTTAATCTCTACGAATAATATTCTATCCGTTGCCTACTCTATGTTGACTACGCTTCTTCCTACCTCTTTATTTAATATTACGGCAACCCCTCGTTGGCTCTCGTCCCCGCCGCTGTATATTATTCTATAATTATCACTCCAGTAATCCCCGCTATCCTTCCATCTCACCTCGCATAGACCTAAAACATCTATATTACCTCTTTCCATCTCTCGCTTAATATTCTCTAATTTCCCTGTCCTCAACATTGTCCTGACGTTCCATGTCCCTATTCTAACTACTTCCGTCTTCTTCAGCGTCTTCTGTTCTGCTGCTGTTATTTTTCCCCTGTAAGGGTTTCGTGGGATGACGACCGCGGAAGCCTTGCCTCTCCCGCTGCCGGGCACGACACACGGCCTCTTGGGCCGAGTCCCGTAGTTGCCAGGACTCATTATCTATAGTGCCCATCATTATATTCTTGGGAATCATAATTGAGGTGGTTTCCCGTTGCCTTCCTCAATAGTGTTTTTAACGTGACACCATCACTTAATGGCCGCCCCACTGGGGTCAGACGCCATTGCAGCCGCCTCACTGAGGAACAGACGCTGCGTGGACTACCTTTCGTCTGGCTCCTAAACTTCGACCTATATAGCATGGGTAACACTACAATCATTATTATTCCCGCCAGCACAGCTCTAGGGGTCATTGGAACGCACACGCCCTTCCACCACGTCAAGGTTGTGGTCCATGGGAGGGGTTGAAATATAATATTAATCAAAATTTAAATTCATAGGGTAAATAATGAATCCATTATTCACAATCCGTGGGTCTTGGCACATATCAATGGGCGCATTAAAAACTGTTCGAACCTCACAGTTTCGCAAATAATTTACGAATATTTTAAAATTGCGCATTCCTTCCCCTTCATCTACCTAATTTTATGCCCCCATAAAAACGAGGCAGATGAAGGCCATTAATTCATTCTTTCACAACAGTACTCATTTCAGTTAATGGACACATGGTAAATTGACAAGATTTTACACAAACAAATAAAAAATGAGTCCGACGCCTCCAGATAAGTAGTTCACCTTGGTCTTCCTGGTGTGTTCATCATTTTTGAATTATTCATATTTGAAGTGAGATTCCAACAGTCCATACCGTCAATTGAAAGTAATGAGACCGAGGAAAGTCAAAGATTTTAGTTTGAAGCCGATATTCAGTTCTAAAAACGATTTGCATCATAAAAAGCCGTTTCCATAAACAAACAATCTGGCAATTTTATTAAAAGGGCAGTTAAATACTATAATCCCACGGAACAACGGGAAACTCGATATATAATATATTTTAATAAAATATAAAACCTTAGAGCAATTTTGCGAAAGTGTTTTAATTTGAAATCAAATTGAATCATACTTGTACCTTTTAAATTTATGAGATTTTTAAATTTTTTTATTTTATAGATTGTAGAATAGGAGGAAATATGGGAAAGAGACGCTCATACGAATGTGTAGACTGTTAATTTTTCAAAATAACATACGCTCAAATGATGCATTCCCGAAAATCATGGTCAAAATTGGAGGATGTCAAAATTGGGCAAATGAAAGTATAATAATAAAACTATTTTGTTGCCCTTCCCAAATCAGGCCTAACTCGTTGCAACACATGCTCTTGGATAGGAAGGAGCTCGAGATCTAACCATCGCCTTGTCTCCCGCATTCGCCGACATTCCCAATGGATAAACCGCTCCCTCCCGACCTTCCCCGCATAATTGCATACACGCAATGACATAAGCATACAAACACTTAAAAATGGGTGGGAAATGAATAAACATGAGTGGAATACCTCATTAATCGTTTTTCTCCTCTAAAACGATTGGCGAAAAGACCGATATGCAGTAATAATGATAAAATACAGTTATTTGATCTTCTTGATGCCATGCATCTAACAATTCAAGATCACATGACAAATATTCTCGCTGAAGGTCTTCTTTTTCTCTTCTTCTTGCAATTCTCACGTGATGCTTTCTCCGTTTTCCTTTATTCATCCTACAATTATAGAATCAAACATGAGCACATCACTTAACTTCGATTTTCGTCCTCTCGGGAAAAAGCATTTAATACTAATTTTTAAATTACGTAGTTTATTAACGGCAATAAAAGTGTAGCAAGTTAAAAAATATCCATTTTTATTATAAATATATTTCAAGTTAAAACTTCAAAGTGAAACTTGATCGGAGACCGAATTACTAATATTATTTTAAAAAGGTATTAAAAATTAACTTTTAAAATAATCATTCAGGATTTATAATTAATTTACATCGGTGAAATTCGTCGCATGGATAAAAGCATTTGGGTAATTTCAAAAAGTTATCGAAAACCGATCAATTCTTAGATTTCAGGACCTCGATTTTTCCCAAGCCGAAAATACCCGGCTTCGATTTATTCTAAGCCGAAATATCCCGCTGTCGTTTTTTCCTTAGCCAAACATGTCTGCGGTCGTTTTTTCGTATGCCGGATTTACCCGTACCCGATTTTACCTAAATCTAATTTTCTCGGACACGATTTATTCTAATCTGTATTTTCCCGGCCTCGATTTTACCTTAGCTGAATTTTGACGGCGTCGATATTTCCTAAGTCAAATTTTTCCGGCACCAAAAATTCCCAAGTCCAAATTTCCTGGCCTCGATTTTTCCTAAGCCGAAATTTCGACCATTCATTTCGAAGACGAATTTACTCGTACTCAATTTTTCCTCAGTTATATTTTTCTAAACTCGGTTTATCCTCATTCGTATTTTTCCGGCCTTGGTTTTATCTGAACCGAATTTTCCTGGTCACGATATCTTCTAAACGAAATTTTCTTGCTTCAATAGTTTCTAAGCCGAAATTTACCGACCTCGATTTTCCAAAGCCGAAATTTCCCGGCCTCGTTTTCCCCTAAGCTGAAATCCCCAGCGCTATTTTTTTCAACCGAAATTTACCGTGATATTTTTTCCTTAAGCGGAAACTTACCGGCCTCTTTTTCCCTAAGACATGTCCTGCGTTTGTTTCTTCCTACGCCGACATTTTACAGCTTCGATTTTTCCTAACCTGAGGTCATTTCCTCTAAAACATAAAAAAACGCGCTCGTTTTTTCTATACCGAAATTTCCCGTTCTCGTATATTCCTGAACCGATATTTTCTGCACATCACGAAACTTCACGTGATAAACATTTCCTAACTCCGTGTGAATATTTCTTTCCTAAGCCGAATTACCCCGGCCTCGATTTTTCATGTACCGAAATTTCCCAGCCTTGATTTTTCCTAAACCAAAATTTCCCGAGAATGATTTTTCATAAGACGATATTTTCCGTGATCACTTTTTTGTAAACCGAAATATCCCACGGTCGTTTTTTTCTTAGCCAAAATTTCCCATGCTTTCGAATCGAGTGCTTTCTTTCAAGTACATTCGCAATCAATTTGCTTGACAAGCTATCTTCTTCTTCCTTCCTATGACTACTTGTCAACAAGGAAACCTGGATTACTACTGGATTGGTTAGTAGGTGTGCTTTTATTTCTACGCATAATATTCTGCTGCTCCACGCTCATCAGCCTTCTCCCTACTCTCCTATTCCTTACTATGGCTAACCCACGTTGACTTTGCCCCTCCACTTAGCCCAATTTATAACTCTCATTTCAACAATTCGCATCATATTTCCATCTCACCTCGCATGACCTAACATACTTATATTTCCCCTCCTCATCTATCATTTGATAATTTCCAGTTTCACTGCTCTCAGCATTATTGTAACATTATAAATCCCTATTTTTACAATGGCGTTCCTGTTTCTCCTCTGTTTCTCATTTACTGCTTCGATTAGTTTGAATTGTGATAATGCAAAGGCCCTGCCTCCTCTACTACCAGGACAATACTCAACTCCGAGGGTCAAATCCAGAAGTTCCAGAACTCATTTTATTATAGCATAAATAATTACGTTCCTCGATAGAATTTTCAATGTGACACCATCACTCAAGTGACTGCCCCACTGGTGCCAGATATCTTTGTAGTGCTTCACTGCGGATCACATGCTGCGAGAACTATATTTCACCTGGTTCCTACCCTTCAAACTATCTGGCGTGGGTGACACGTCGGATGGCGGCTCCAAGGGCCCGGGTGGAGTTCCACCCGCTCTCGAATGGAAGAGCACCTCGAGATTCTAGGCCGGATGTTCGACGGTAGAAAGCGAAAGGCGACGCACCGCAAGGCGTCCGGTCCTCCGCAAGCACCCTCGGGGGTTAGGGTTCCGGACCCGGTCCGATCCCTTTCCAGCCGTAGGGATTTCCGCGAACCGTGAGGTGTCCTCGGACGGTGTCAAAAGTTACGAGTCCGCGACGCTCTACGGCTTGGATGGTCCACCCGACCCGGCTTGAAACACGGCCCAAGGAGTCTTAACATGTGCGCGAGTCGTTGGGTCGGACACGCTCCGCTAAACCCATGGGCGCAATGAAAGTGAAGGCCGCCGTTCCGGCGGCCGAGGGGGGACGATAGGAATCCTAGAGGACATTAACACTCCCTCCCATTAATGCTCCCGCAAGCACAGTTCTATAGGCTCTTGGCACATATAAGCTCTTCCACCACTTCAAGGTTGAACCCATAGGGGCAGCATCAGTACTCTTGGTGAAATGAAATCTTGGAATGAAATACACAACTCATTTGCCAGTAAAGAGTCATAAGATAATGGAGAGGATGAAAACTGGTTCATCTCACTCGGGCAGCAAAATCTTGTAACATATAAGAAATCAATCGGGGAATACTTTCTGTTATTGAAACGATCAATTTATTTCAATGGAATATCAAGTGAAAAACAAAATAGCATAATTATGTCTTTACCAAGAGGATATAAGGAGCATCTGTTAGCCATTCTTTTTCCTACAGACAGAGGGATAAATGCTGTATCGTGACTAGTGGTTGGAACATTCTAGGTCTGCACATGAAAAAACCACTTGGCATAATTGGAAGTATTTCGAATTAAAATGAAAATGAATATTTGTGATATTAAAATCTCCCCCTGCTACCTTACACCTAGTAAGCCTGCAAGACAACATGATTTCAATGCTATATTTAATGAGCCTCGTGCGGCTATTTCAGGGGAATTTCAATGTAAATAGCTATCACAAGATTGCTGTACCAAAAATGAGTCTTGGAAGGATATACACCAATGATCCATCGATTCTCATGCTAGAATATTGTGTAAGAAATGCCAACAAGTATCTCTGGAAAGGCTGTTATTGATTTATCCTTGATAAAAAATATAACAGGCCAGTAAATGCAATAACTTCAGCAGTGGCCATTATCCAGTGATTCTATACATGGAACACATATTTTAATTGAGCCAAAACCCAGAACTTGTTATGGTTCATCCAACTGGAAAAAATGTTGAAAGATAAATACTGACCAACTCCCTATTATATTAGTTTAAATTCAAAAGCCAGTACACTTGGATAAAATGGCAGAGGACCTTGCTAATGTCATCAAGAGAGTGATTGACTATATCACATCAGGGAGTCTTATTACATTAACAGAGTAGAGAAACCAAAAGAAATGACTTGCATTTTAGATAAGCTTCCAAAATTCAAAGTTACCTCGACCTGAGAAAGCAACAGGTTATGAGGAAATATCAAACCAAGTCCTATGGAGACTGAAGATCTAAGTCTTCTAGGATTTAATCCACGTTGGTCCATATTTCTGGGACAACAGTTTTGACGGTGTTACAGTTGACATCTTCATAAGAGTAAATCCTGGAAGACTTAGATCTTCAATATCTGCACATCATGGAAGCCTTCACATGGAACCCTACGGACACTGCCCAAGTGCCAATTGCTAAGGAACTATTCCTGGAATTTGTAATATCATCAATAAATCTTGACTATTTGGTCTCACCATGATAGCATGTCAATATTTTTTCTCTCATGAAGGTCAATGATGATAACATGATACAGAAATGTTATTTACAATGGTATTGCTATTCTACATGGATGAATGACCAATTGAATCATTGAAAAAATCATTAAGAGAAACATTAATGGAAGGAATGTTTTGGAACTGGAAGAAGTACAATGTGGAAGAAATATAGCCACAGGCATGCTGATAGGTACATATATTGAGGGGTAAGGTGCATTGTTGAGGCAGATTTTACATTCCAAGTGATAAATGATAATGTTGGAGGTGCAAGGAGAAAGAATGTTGGTGAGGTCATTTGGGCTTGTAAGGAGTGGTCAAGATGGGACAAGTTTCACATCTGTCTCAACTGCATGAAATCAGAGTGGGTTTGGTGTGATGTCTAAATACAATGGTGGGATATCAAGGGACTCTATCATTTATGGTGTTCTGGTTGGTAAGAATAAGGAATATGTGTCTTTGAATATGTGCCTTGAATGCAGGTGGCTCAAATGGAAAGGGTATAATTCCATTATTTGTGGAAGGTTTTGACATGATGGAGTTTCTCAGGCTTTTTTGTGGTCTGGAAGGTCTATGGGTATCCACAGTTTTGAGATAACGGTGTAAATTGACAATAAAGTTCAATTCACTGAAACACAATTGAAGTAAGTCTAGGGACTACAGTTGAAGAGGGAGTAGGATAGAGATAATTTGGTAAAAGATGTGCAGCAGCTATTTTGGTGGAATTATTGTTGTTTTTTGGCGAACATTTTAATGGCAAGTTTATGGCATTTTGTGTTCATCACAGAATTTGAATGTTAAGAAAATTACCCTCCCATCTAATTTAAGTTTTTTTTCAAGGATTATCTAAACAATAATGCAGTTTTTGAATACACAATTTCCACAGCCCAGCAGTTATAACTTTAAAAGGTTAGCATAACACTTATTGGGCTTGGAGGGAGTACTCCTTAATGTTGATTACCTCTACGCTGATTCTTTTGAGAGGTAACAGGATGGATTCTAAGAGTGCATGCTATCTTCCAAAGCAAAATAATTTTAAAATAGCAAGAATGGTACAAGCTTTTGATATTTCAGTTTTCATACAACCTTTTTTTTAAGTTGCCATACTTGAGATTCACTCATTCTAGAAAAAAACACATCACTTGAAATATTCAATGAAATGTTTATTTATGAAATATATTTTTATTTTTTCCTAAGGTAACAAGAAATATATTACAGTGAGTATAGATGAGGGTATAAGCTTCTGAGTGGAAAAAACTATGATGATAAGATAAAAAGGACTTTTTTCGAAATAATTTCTCAAAGTTAATCAGATTGAAGAAGATTAACTTATTCTGAGGTACTACAGCCTGCCATATGTTGAAATCACATTTAAAGTGAAAATGAGATGCAATTAAATGTTGGTGATTTAGTAAGAGAATTAGTCTCACTCAATCATATTTATCAATGATCCATCTCTAAGGCTAATGATCAAGTTTCCAAAAATACTTGTAAGTATTCTAAAGGAAAAGCAGAGCTTCTCACTTGTAACTCGGAAGAATAAGTTAAGCTTCATCCTTGATGATAATAATAATTTCAAACAATTTCGACTTGAAGTAACAAGTTCTATCAAAGGATATTTCATTTGCTCTTTTATGAGGATGATACATGAAAGTAACAATTAATCAGGAAAGTTCTGCAAGAGGCAGATATTAAACATTTCAGCTTCTATTATAAAAATGGCACTCAGCTGAAATTATAACTTTTGTCACAGATGTATTTGATCTTTGACTGCTCACTAATCACCCCAGATGTCAAGGCCACATAGACAATTCTGGACAATTTAATAATAACTTTGACCTTTTTATTAATAAATTCAGTATTTGCAAATTGGAAGGCATTTCTTAATGCTGTCCATAAAATTGCATTCTAAAAAAAGAAATCACTTTGGAAGGTATAACTAACACATTAGGAGGTCAGTGATGATTTATATTATTAAAAACTATACAAATGCTAAAAAATGAATTGTTGGTAAGGTTTCTGTGCCAATGTGGAGTTACTTCATTATGCAAATAATAATTCCTTGAAGAAAGGGTTGGCAGTTAATTACTTTTGCAGCCACACCAATGTGAATCAGCCCTTTTTTGAAACCATTGCAAATGACCTAAATATATTATTTTTCATGATTGGAAAGTCAAAAAAATAATGCTTATATCACAATCTACTTACAGCAATAAAATAGTGAATTGATAAAACAATACAGAGGTAGAAACAAATTACTGCAGTTGGTTTAATGACAGGAGTTGATGATTTTAAGCTGAACAATCAAATAAAATTAACAATAAGTGGAAGTTTGTATTTTTTCCCAAAATATTTTCATTCAAAAAGAGATGAATTCCATCAGTTTACTAAGCACAGATAGCCTTACAATTTCTGTAGCCATTTTAACTATGCCAATTCATTTATACAAAGTAAAAAGTATGTTCACTAAAGTTAACTAGTTTTAGAGATATCCCATGATGAATATGTATCAGTCTTTTTCAGATATCATTTACAGATGGAGCCATTGAGATTGATTAAGAAAATTCTTACTCAATTTTAATGGCACTAAAATCTTCAACTCTCACAAGTCTTAAAACACAAAAAATTGCAAAAGTTGAGAGATTGGACCAACCATGCAAAACAATTCAAATTAAAACAAACAACGGACACCACCATAACATTTTATGTGTGAAATGGTTTTAAATGTATTTTGTATACATTTTGACAAATTTTATGACAAAGTCATAGGAAAACCAATTTCAAATTAAAATTTTTTTGTTGAAAAATTATGTGGTTGTATTCCATACTTGCAGTGAACACCTGGAGAGAGGAAGGAGAGCACTTAAAAAGGTGCTAAATAGGTTTCTCTATTGTATAAACGGTCCCAGTTGCATTTGTTTCTCTCCCATCTGTAAACACATAGCCATAGCCTAGGTATTCTAGGCAAATGGCTATCTTTAACTTCCTCCAGTTTGACTACATAGAATTTAACATCCAGAGAAATCCTGAAATCCAACAATTTTTGTCATAGAATTTATATAAGTATGTTATTAAATTTTAACTGGATAGAGAAAACAATCCATTTAGTACATTTATAGGGTAATTCAATAAAACAAGGCATCACAAGATTTACCATATCTCTTCTTGGACCAGAAGGGAAGATTGCTGTGTGACTTAGACAGCAACAAGAGGCACTTGGTTCACAAAATGTTGAAAACAAGAAGCAGTTTTATTATACTCAAAAGAGACTATGGTCATTAAAGCTTCTTTCACGTTATCTTTTTTCAAAAAAAGTCCACTGAATGGATGACTTTATTAATACAGAATTCCCACAAGAAGACTGCATTAGATTCCAACAAACCCTGCAGAACATAGGCACATCATATCTGTGAAGTACTGCAGTCTGGCACATATTTCAGCTCTTAAAATATCCCAATCCTTGACTCTCCAATGTGGAGATAATGACTTATGGGACATAATGCAAACAGCTGAACTGTGGATATGAGTACTTTGGCACCGAATAGGTTCCTGCTATAAATGAGGACCTGGGTCATCTTTCACTTCTAAATCATGACCAGCCATCCGCACTGGAGGGATAGCTCCATGGGGACCATGAAAAGATAATGGTCGCCCTTGTCGCTCCTGCAAAAGCAGGCGGTGAGCTGCTCGGTCCATTTCTTCCTTTGTCATATCTAAAGCTTCCTGCATTTCTCTTGAAGTATACCTAACAAAATCTGGGTCACAGTACTTCCCAAGACCCTGTTCAACTAAAACCTGAAAGAAATGAATAACATTAGATTGAAAGAGAGTTAAAATCAAAATGTCATTCTACATTATTCAAAATGCAAATTAATATTCCTGTACCAATAAAATTCTTTGGTATTAGAGGAAAAAGGGCATCATAAGTTTTTAAATCATTTTCTTTCCCTAAAACCAAATTTAATGACTAAAAATCTGACTAAAAAGCCTTGATTTAATCATCAATAACTACAGGCTAACTCATCTGCTTATGAATTTAAATAGAACTATGAGCATGGCTCACTCTGGGCTAAATCAACAAAATATGTTACTTGAAAAAAAGAAGAGTAATGAACAGTAGTAATTGAGGCTTCTATGGAACTTTTTAGAATTTGGCTCTTTTAACATATTTGGTCTATAACATATATGGCTGCATTCACAATATTGTATCTCTTCCATTATTGTATGTATGTATGTATATATTCAAACATGAAATCCCACCATACAGCGAACAAATATTCATTCACATGGAAATTGATATAAGGAAAAGGAATAGGAACATATATAAATGACAAACACAGGAGAGGTGGGGAAGGCGGAATCGAGCAGATCACAAGCACAAAAATATTTCTTTGACCGGGACTTGAACACCGGATCTTTCGACTTGCCAGGCTGATGCTCTAACCACTTGAGCAATAGAGGAAACATAATTTACACTGAGATCTGCCATCTTTTTAAGCAACCAAGTGTATACATAAAATTTCATCAATTCAAAACACAAAGTTAGCTTTAAAGAGACTATAAGAAAGGGGTGAAGGAGAATATGTATTTTGAAGGTCCAATATATTTGTGCTGTCTTTTGATTTGACTTGCTGAATATTATATCACGTAAGCCAGAATAACTACTAAACTCTACTTTTCAGGTGGAAGGTGTAATGCACCATTATATTAGTAGTGATAAACAAGAAAATGCATCAAGAGTAAATAACTTATTTGATTATGTCAAAAACTTTCATCTTTGTGGCATGTTTTATGGAGATAAAAGCACTGTAATATAAGTACTTAGTCCAAATTTTTGAGAAAATTATTAATTACATTTACTCCATAATTGCCATTCCATTACATCATATACATCTAAATAGTATATGCAATGAAGATAGCTTCATTGCATATTGTGCAGATGTCATGTTTCCTCATGACTCTGGAAATCCTTTCAGAGGTTCTTGGGATGAAAGATGTGTTGGCATATACTTTGGGATTCAATCTTCTAGTTCCTGGGTCATTCAATCGCCATACCAATCTTCTTTTGCCATCCTTTACAAGATCAAGAAGCTTCCATCTCTGTTCTGTTGTCAAAATATCATCAGGTGTCTATTCTCTGTGGCTATTGATTTGGCATCCAATAAGGAGATGCACTATCATGGCTGCAGTGAAATTTTATGCATTGGGTAGAGATTTGGAGAAGTGTGCAAGGATTGATAAGTACGAGTTTCCTGTATGCCATGTGGTCAAGATTCCTGTCCTTGATTTTCTTCACCAAGATGGCCAAGAAGAGTAGTTAACTGTCCTTTTCTGTCTCCATGGTGCATTTCATGACCCGATACTGGGAATTCAGATGTTGACAAAATGTCCAGTTTGTACATGAGCCAGATGGCAAATATCCCATGTTATCTCAACCCAAGGGTTGGTTTTTTGTCACACTAGTCCAGTGAATTTTTTTTAAATTTCCCCATATAGAGTTTTGCCAACATTGGGGAGTGTAACAATGTCCTATGCCTCATGTTCCTCCATCAGATTTTTACTGAATATTTCATAATCATATAAACAAAAAATGATTTCTGCCCCAAAAATTGCTATTTTAGATAAAAAGGACTACTACAAGCACCAGAATAGGTCCAGCATATACTAATTTCTTCATGGGCCATACTTCATTTCCATTTAATTTTACTGACAAAAGAATCACCTTCATACTCTAAAAGGTCTGCAAGTTTCACTTTTAACTGTGTATCAGAAGAGGTAGAGAAGGCTGGAGAGGAGGTAATAATGGGCAAAATTGATACCTGGAGCTATGTTGCACTTATTTATCCAAAAGTAAGTGATCTTTCATGTTCTTACCTGGATGCTGTTAGCAGATTTGGAAAGGATTTAATTTTCATGTGGAAACAATAGTCATAAGATAGAGGGTTATGGAAGACAGTGTGCTTTGGGAATGGACGGTTGGTGAAAGCAGAAAATTTGGTGAAGTGATAATGATTCTTCATTCAGACCAAAAGGATGTGGGCAGATTGGCTGATGTAGGAGGAGCAGAAGTAACGTCAATCTATAAATGATATTTTTGGTTGGGCAAGTGACTAGGGAAAGAGTGGTTTTTGAAGATAATGAGTCAGTGGGAAGGTAGAATTGGGGAGCACTTGCAACGTACGGAGATACATGGAGAGGAGCAGTGTAGGACTGGAGATGGTGGTATTATGAAGAGTTCAGTAGGCCTCAGGATGTCATGGGTGTCATTTGAAGGAAACTGAGGAATGTAATGGAAACTATTAAAGGAGCACTAGGATAGAAGGTGGTGGTTACATTGAAGTTCTCCTTGGTGATTGTCTTGGGTCTTGGAGTGTTATATGAGGTGGGCAGAGGATTTTCTTAAAGCATTTTTTATGGGTATCTACATTTTTTAAGGTTGTCCTACAATTTACTAATTTATTTCCGTGAGGAGGGGGAATAGGTGGGATCAATCTAGTTCAACTCAAGTTTGCTATAAATTGTTGGCATTAAAATAAGAATGGAAATAAAAATATATCATGAGTTTAACACTCACAAAGAAATTATTTTTTGTTTTAGCAGCACCTTAAACTTTACAATTTGGAGTTCACATGGAAAACGAATTTCTCAGTGGATGCCACCTTGTTCATGTATGAGGTATACTATATTGTTGGTGCTTGCATTGAGAAATTAGATGTTTGGATATTTTCATGATATACTTATAATTTATGCCATATAATGTATTTTCATCTGCTTCCATATACTTTCTTAGGGTGAGTTCCAAAATTCACCACCACTGCTGCAAGTACTGCATTAATTTGGGATGCACAACATTATTGCCACCAAAGAAATTGCCAGATATTTTAGAGAGTTCTGCAGCAAACCTGCATTACTGTTTCCCTTTTCATAGGAAATAGAAAATTGCCATTTTTACAAGCATCGAAGATGAGTGAAAAATTCAATAATTTTGACAGCATAAAGTTTATGCATAAAAATGAATGAAAATTATCTCAATAGTTTCAGCCTCAACTTTGTGGAAGTTCATTTTAATAAATGAAAGTAGAAAAACTTTGTTACAATCCACCACTTTATTTTCGATACTACTAGTTTCGACGCTACGGCGTCATCCTCCATATTTAGAGGATGACGCCGTAGCGTCAAAACTAGTAGTATCGAAAATAAAGTGGTGGATTGTAACAAAGTTTTTCTACTTTCATTTATTGAATGAAAATTATTTAAAAATTACACTGCTGACTATTTTCCCTTACTTAATACAACTTACAATTAGGAATAATAATCATTTAGTAATCAATATTAGACATACTTTTCAAAATACATCTCATTTTGTGACTAGATGGATGCGAAAATACTTTCATATTCATAATTTAGCACTGGGTTCATTTCCATCATTGTGATAATCATAAGAGATGTATTATGGCGATAAGAACATACATACCTATGTACTTTACATTATAAACGAATTAATTAAAAAATTCATTTCACGCCTCATCTAAATCTTTCACTTTAGAGTAGCAATTTTAGTAGATCTTATAATCATTTCTAAACGAAAATGCAAATATTCATGCCTAAAAAAGGAAATGGTGAAGTCAGTTGTAGAAGTAAAGGAGACCAAGAAGGAGGATTTCAGAGAAGAAAATAAGGAATGTGCCTGTGTCCTTGGAGGAAAATGATGAAGATTTCATGATATGTTGGACCCAGAGGAGAGGTTCAAGGCTGGGAGGCAATATTAGAGTATAGGATAGTTGGAGAAGGCATGGGATATGGTGGAATGACAGTGGCTGCCAATATGGATTGAAGGAGAAGTGCACTTGCCCATGTAGAAAGACAGGCAGAAGTCACAGGAAAGGCAGTAAATGATATTTTTATTTATCTGCATGTAGGGTAGACAAAGTTGCCTTTAGAATTCATTGTGAAAGGAGTTTGTTGGGCAAAGGATAATGCAGCATTAGCATCATGGACAGTGGCAAACATATGTGTATGAGCCGAAGAAAGAGGAGGGATGGGAATAATAAGGGTTCCATTTATTTCATTATGTTGCTTAGGTTTGGGGGTCATCTGAAAGACATGGTTGGGCACATAGACTGATGTCACTTTATCATTTTATGTAATACAGCATAGCTCTTTTATTATTTTTTCTAAATTTATGAGTGCCAGGAAAAAAAGTACATAAGTTGAAATTTTCAGAAATAGGCGGATTGGGATGAGTATACCCGACCATGTGGGGAGGATTATATATTGAGTACTTTTCTGGGTAAACATGTTTGTTTAGGAAATGATATAGGTTATGCATGCATATCTGGGGGGAAGGGGCATTATTACATATGCGATGAGTGCAGTGAGAAAAAGGAATGGTACTTTTTGTGTTTGATGGGTGAAAACTGCTTAAGTGTACACATCATTGGCTGTAGGTTAATTTAATGTAAATCAAGTTGTTGAAATTATAAATTTAAATATGGATATTGATTTATAGGAAGGTGATGATGGGAGTCTGGTGGGGAAGAAATAAATAACACTGAAAATGAAGAGTTGATGGAGGAGATGAATGAAGGTATATTTTCTTTGCTGCAGGACTAGAGAAGGGGATATTGTCAATCAGTAGGCTCCTGAAATGCCTATGCTGGATTCATACTTCTTAGGTGAGAAGAGTTTTACCCCCACTTCAACCTGAAAATGCTTCCAGACAAGGGAGTGAAAATCATTTTCACTGAAAACAACGTACAAGATGACAAAACTGGAGAAAGTGTGAATCCAGCAATAAGACATCTCAGAAGCCTAGTGATCAATGATAGTGTATCTTCCTTCCTAAAAATTTCAAGTCCATCACTTTCTTTTTTCCTGGTACCCATAAAATTAGAAAAATAATAAAAGAACTTTACCATTGAGCTCCTTTATTTGAGCTGTTATTCCATGGAAGACAGAAAAAAAAGAGAACTCATAGAGGCAAGAAGAAAATTCTCAAATGAAAGACATACACAGGTTATAGGCTGAGATAATTGAGGAGAGTTTCCAGGCCTTCTATGCAAGGGATGGAGCTATAGAAGGAAGTGACATTGATGGTAGCCATAAGAAAATTTGTACTATTAGAGAATGGGTTGGAATGCAAGGGCAGGAGGAAGTAGTACGAATTTTTTATGAAGGAAGGGAGAGACATGACAATAGGTTGTAGTCTAAACTCATGAAGGTATTATGAAGGGAGACATGTTTCATGACTGAAAGACTGACTGCCGACTTTATGTAGAATGTGTGGTGACATACATTGTTCTAGGTAGAAAATGGAGCAGAGGTTACTTTGAAGCAATTGGATTATAATGTTGGAAATGCAGCATGAACAGGAATGGAATGATAAAGAGTTGCTAACCTGATACAGGGAGGAAGGATTTTTGAGGGTCTAAGAGGTACAGGCATCTGACCAAATTGAACAGGATTTTGGTGGTGGGGTTATTTAGAGAGAGGTTTGATGGATTTGGTAGAACAGAAAAATTTGCAGCAAAGTAACTGAGATACAGGTATATACAAGGAATTTATTGATAATATCTTGCGAATATGAGGATTGGAAAAAAGTTTTTAAGAATGGAATTAAGAAAAACTTTTCCAGGGAAATAGGAGGTGCAAATGAAAAGGAGGTAAGGGTCTTTTGTGGGGGAGGGTTTGAGTGTGTAAGAGTTTTGGCAGATTTTTTATGGAGGAGGGATGTCTGATATCCATATTAGAGGAGGAATTGGTGGAGGTTAATATGAAATTTATTAAGGGAATTTGGACGATAACAGAAGTGGTGACCATGGATAGAAATGTAAAATAGGTGTGAGTGTTTGATTCAGGACCGAAGGCAGTGGCTGTAGGAAGGTAGAGTTATTTGTTTATACGTTTGACAGAGAAAGAAGTATAACATTTAATAGTATTGAGGATGTTTACATCAAGAAAATTTACCGTAGAGATGGAGGAGATAGCGTAGGAGATGATGAGGGTGGAGATTAAGGAATTGAGGAATTCTGCACCTTGTGACCAGAGAAAGAAAATGCCATTGATGCATCAAAGGAAAAAAATGTATGTTTTCAATGGATAATTGGAGAGAAATTTTTCTTCAAGATGACTGAGGCAGCATTGGTTGCTGAAGGAGAAATTACGGGTAAGGAAGAAATTGGAAAGATGAATGGAAATTTCTGTGCAAGAGATTTGTGGGGTCACCCATTTTAAAAGGAAGTAGTAGTGTAAGGAGAGACCTTCGATATGTAAGTAAGAGGCATCAATAGTGCCATGGTGTTTGATTGAGTTCAGCACTTCCAGGGAATGATAAGTATATTTGACAAAGGAAGGGAGGACATGGACAATTAGTTGAAGGTATTGATCTACAAAGGTAGAGAATCACTCAGATTGGGAGTTTCTAGAGTAGACAATGGGCCAGTTCGGAGTATTCATTTAATGAATTTTAGAAAGGATATAAAAGTTAGGAGTGAGGGGTTGAGGTGGGATAAGGGATTGAGATGATATATTGGGATCTGCTCACTGGAAATGAGTGCATTGGAGAGCTGTCAATTAGCTTCAATAATGTAGCCTAGAGGTTTTAAATATACAAGGAATGTAGCAACGGTCATGAATCAATGTAAACAAAAAAATGCTGAGACTGTAAACTTGATTATAAAAAAAAGATGATGAGGACAAGGGTTTGAAATTGTGTTTATTGAAAATGGTTTCTAACCCTTTGGTGGACTGTGGGTGGAAGGGAAGTTTAATATATTTCTTTTTGTTGGGCTGGGATAGCGTGGTGCTGGATTTGATAAGTCTTTTCTGTTTATGTTTCTTTAGTATTCTGTCAATTAGTTGTTCGGTGTAGCTGTTGGATATGGCAGTCTGTTTTATGGAGTGGAGTTCTTTTTGAAAGTTTGCTTTGTTCAACGGCACAATAAGAAGACGGTGTATGAGATAATGGAATGTTTGTGGGTGTGATGGTCAAGGGAGGACTGATGGATGTAGTTATTATTGTGCGTTGGTTTGCGGTAAATATTAAATGAAAGCTGATTATTTCTTCTAGTGACAAGAAGGTCCAACAAGGGGAGTGACTTGTGCTTCTCAACTTCGCATGTCAATTTAATCAATGGGTATTGGTTGTTAAGGTCCTTGAGGAAGTTGTCAAAGGAGTAGGTGTCTGTGTCAAAAACTGAAAAAATGTCGTCAACATACCTGTACCAGGTGTTGTTTACAAAGTCAAGTTTACAGGTCAAGTTTACGGTCTTGGCATTTTTTTGTTTACATAGTTAGAGGCATTCAGAACAAACATTTTGGAGTCTTTACCTGGGGAGGTAAAAAAATATGTATTGGGATTGTGACTTAACTTATTTAGGGTAATGACTTCACTAATGGATAGTGGATGACTCCGTTAAAAGTTACTGTTACAGCATCTCTAGCAGTTTCTTGGAATTTTAATAGGTTTGGCATTTAAGGAATCGAGGAAAGTGGTAAGAGATTTTGAAGGTTGGTAGAGATTTTGGCCAAATAATTTAGAGATGAACTGAATTTGGTTGACTCTTTGGTGGATGGAGGTCCAAATTCAAGCAGGGCAATATAAAGGGGGTTAAAGAGAGCTGGGGTTAAGGTTGAGATTAAAAAATATTTTCTACTGCAGGTTTCGACCGAAGTACCATACATGACTTCACCAGGAAAGTCATGTGATTGACCTTAGGGTTGGAGGAAAAGAAGAAGCCTATATAGGGGGATACTTAAAATCTTTCAACTGTATTACAAGTCCCTTCTTCTTTCACCTGTCTCCTTCCATACACAAATGATGGCCATACAAATGAAAATTTTAATTCTTGAATGAGAATCACTTCTTTGAGTGTTTTATGCTTTTTGTTTTCTTGTGAGTATATGTGCCATTTAATTCTTATTTTTATTATTGGAAGTCTACTATTTAAGACTGGTTTTGGATGGACATATAAATCATCACTACACTTATGAACTTCATCCGGCCAAGACACACCCAGACAACCCACACCATTTTAAGATGTTATTCAATTCTGCATATTTTCTGACTCCCTTTCTTATGTTCAACATAACTATCCTTTTCCTATCCCACCTTGCTTGCCTCAAGTTCTCCCCTCTATCACAGTCTTCAGCATCACACCAAATTACTCTGCATCTACTTTTCCTGCTTCCTTTGGACCACCTCCAACAACCCTCTTGCCTTCTCCCCCACTATTCCTAGCAATTATTCATTGTTTATTTGTGTTTCCTTTCTGTAAATTTGATCTTTCCCATCATACTCCATACCAATATCTCAAAAGCCTCCACATTTTATGCCTATCATCTTGCTTCAGCAACCATATTTCTGCACTGTATAAAACCACACTCAATATCAAATTTTGAACAAAGCTTTTCTCAACATCCTTTCTCAATATCCCTATCACCAACGTCCTCCTCTTCAAGAAAGCTTCTTTGCCTAGTAAAATTTTTCTTCTGATGTCCCTAATACTTTGACCAAGTTGGTCGTAAACACTTCCAAGATAGGTGGACTGTTCTACCTGATCTAATTTTTGCCCTCCACTTTAAATTTTTAACTTAGCCTTCCTTCTTAAACACCTGATAATCTTTGTCTAGTTTTCATTAATATCCATCTCATAACTACCACACAACTTTTTAAATCCCTCTGCAATGATTTTAACTTTTGGTAGACTAGCCAACTAAAGTTTGATAATCCACAAACCCAACTGATTTAATGAATTCACCAATGACTTGCATTCCTATCTCTAGTTCTTCTCATTTTTCTTTTACCATTTCCTTTGAATGAATGTAGAAAAGCACCGGTGATAATGGACATTCCTGACAAAGCACTCTTCTTTAAACTGCCCATCTTCCTTAAATTTTTCTCCACCCTTCCTCCACTCCCTGAATATCCTTCCCCTATCAATTCCTAATGGTTCAAAATAACCTCAGCTGTCAGCTACCTTCCTTAATAGCTGACTTGTTAGTTGGCATAGTCATTTGCATCTTTTTTGTTCAATTATTAATTTTCCTGATATAGCTTTGACAGTATGCAAAGCTATTCCCTTCTTATTATTTGCTTTCACCTTCCTGTACAGCACACTGATTCCATCATTCCTTTTTAAACTTTCCATGTACTTGCAGTGCATCTTACACCATGCTTCTCCATGCCCTATTGGTTTCTGGCCTCAGTTGATAGCTTATCTCTTTGCCATTTCTTTACCTAACTCTATGTTTATATTCTTCAATTTCCTTCTCTCACTTATCTTCCTTTCCATTTTGTCAGTAATCCTAGGTTTCCATGTTCTTTCCAATTAAATGTCCCTATAGTTTCAGAGCACAAAGAAGCAGAGTAAAAGAAAGAGCAGGGTAGAAGATAGGAAAGAATTTCACAAATAAGAGACATCACAGAGCACAGACAAAACAATAGGAAGGGTAATTAAGACATAAATGAAAAAACAAAGAATTATAGTAGTGATTATTAAAAATATAGATGAGGAAAGGAAATGGATGAGAATAAACAAAATTAGGAGTAAGAAAGTACAAAAAGCTAATGATAAACAAAGGCTATAAACAAATGGGGTTAAAAAAAATGGAGGCAAAAGCATTGAGAGGATTCAGAAAGCTAAAAGAGAAAGGGTGTAATGGGCATGCTAAATAGCACGGTGAAATAAAACGTCAAGATTTAAGGAAGGAAAGTCCATGTACACTATTTTGGATATGACAAGAAGGTAGTTAGTAAACCAGAAAAGATTCAAGCATGGAGCAAGAATTCATAGAGAACTATATTGTAAAATTATGAGGACAGTTAGTTTCAACATAGAATGGGAATATGATATCCACTAGGATAGATTAGTCATTAAGAAAATTCAGTTATCCACAGATGACTGCTTAGCTAGTAGACTTAAGGGTAACATGGGATCATTAGAACATAGGTTGTTGCAAAATCATTTAACTACACCGGTGGGCTGGCCAGAAAAGAATAATTGAAAATTAAATGTAAAAAAATGTAATTTAGACCTTCAAAGCCAGTAAAGAATAGGCACAATATTTAAAGGGAATTAGTACCTTAAATGGATTGGAGTAAATGTTTACATAAATTGGCAACATATTTATAGGGAATCCATAGAATAATAAATCCAATTTCTATGTGTGCAAACAAAATTTTGACATGACCAATCCTGGAAGATGCCTAAAATGTTTGGGTTCCAAATGAAATATCAAATCGAGTCAGACAGTGTCCAAAAAAGGTAATGTGTGTTGTGATGAGCAGGTATAGCAGATGAGATGGGGTAACAGAGATACTAAATATTTTAGGATTGAGATCCATAAGTAAAAAATGTAGGTTAATAATCTTGCATACAGTAGTGGATGCAAATTGGAGGGAGGAGGGGCAGCAGGTATACATTGGAGAGAGAAAGGAAAGGAAATAAAAATCATTTCAATTAGTTAATTAAATCAACAGAAATATTGCTTAACGTGTACAAACAATTTGAAATCTTATTTCAAGATGAGTTCCATGAATCTATAGCCTCCACTTGTATTATCACTGGTACACACCAGAATCTTCATAGCTATATGTAATAGATACGGGTAGGTAATTGTCTTTTATTTAGGGAGGGATTGAGAATTAGTCCTCTTTTCCGACTGATCCCTTTTTAGAGTAAGGAACATAATACAAATAAATTAAATGAACATGCTATAAAATTATAGATTTAAAAGGCAAAAGTTAGAGCATTATAATAATTACAAGTACACACGAAGATATATAAAAAAATGTAAGATAATAAAGAGGATGGTAGTAATAGAATATTTGGAAATGAATTAATAATTAATGAACAATGAAAGATATATAACTGTGAAAAAATGAAGGATTTAGCTTCCTTCACACAAAACCTACAGCAAGAGATCACCCACTTAGGAATAGGGGACATGAAAAACCAGCAAAATTTACTAACAGTAAGCTAGAGAAGCTAAGTTTTGATGTTAATTCAAATACTAGGGGTGTATGCATTAAATAATTCAGTTTTTTACCAAGTATGGAGGAAAATGAATATTCTACAATGATTGGTGGGTTATTTGAGTTCTGGAATAAAATATAGAAATCTGGTAAAAAAGGAGGATAATAATAATAATAAATTTGACAATAAATCTGGCTTGCATGAGGTCTCAATGACAATTCATTTAGATCATTACAATTTTTTGTTGAGAGTGTAAAGTTTCCCACTGCAGTTGCTACAATTATTATTTGTTTAAGTGATTGACATTAGTATGTGAGCTAATGATGTGAATGTAGATGATAATTTGGAGTTAGCTTTGTTTCCAGTTTGACCCACTAACTTATTGGTTACTTAAGGATTTATTCAATGCATTCTCAAAGGATGGGAGTGAAGTTGAATTCATCAAAGCAGTTGTAAGTTGATTCAATTGGCAAAACACTGATACTATACAATTTGGCAGCTTTATGTATTCCACCAAGAAAATTAAATTCCTTGGCTTTGTACGGCAGTGAGCTGTACTTTAGTGTTTGATATAATAGGGTGAGTGTGCAAATATGCCTTTTCAATTCCAGGAAAATTCATTTAGGTTGTTAAATTATACTTTAATGAGTAGGTGGATTGAAACTAAATCTAATGCAAGAATTGCATGAACACTGTACTTTGGTAGAGTTCTTGGGAAAGATCTAAATATATTACGTCATCATAGAAATGTGGGATTTAGAGGATACTACTATACTATTTAATTTAATTCATTTTTTAGTGAAATGGGTAAAAAATGCTGGAATTTGTGGGATAAGCAGTGACATTAATTTACATTTCTTGATATTTTGTACACAAATTGTGACTGTAAGAAATTTGCTAACAATTAGAAGTCCTGGTTTTTAAGAACATTCTTGAATGAAATGAGAAGTTCTAGGAGCATAGGTCCAGCATCTGCATTTATTTAAGAGATTTTAGGAGCCTTTGACATCTAATTATCATCGAAAGAAGACATGTGAGCTATTGGCTGTGAATGTGAAGTTAGGTAAATTCCTATAACCAAAAATAAGAAACTTAGAAAGCCCCAATAACAGTATTTCAGCCAGCCAGTGACCATTAACAGAAAGGGGTAAGGGCTAGACAGGGAGAAGACATCAAAAAATGCTACGGCACTGATGTCTCCCTGCTGTCAAGTCCTTACCTCTCCCTGCTGATGGTCAATGGCTGACTGAAATAACATTATTGAAGCTTTCTTAGTTTCTTATTATTAGCTATAGGAATTTATCTCATTACTATTGCTTGCATTTTCTCTGTGTTGAGACTGAATAAATCATTTTTGGTCCAAGTGGATAGAGTTCAAGGTCACAATTAATCTACTTCAAGGTTATAGGAAGCTTCCATATTGCAATACTAAAATACATCAGAAGATCATCAGCATAGTTATGATGATTGTAGTCAAGAAAAAAATATCATTTTTTTTAATGAGAACAATAGAGGACCAACAATTGAGACTTGAGGAGCACCATAGACAATGTCCTCCCACGTGGAACATTTATCACAAACTATGACTCTCTGTTGATATTCAGAGAGGGAGGAAGAAATACAACTGGTTGAACTATGGGGATAGTGTCAAAAGTTCTCGACCTTACTCGTAGATCGCATCACTACACACATGATTATTTTCTTTCATGCTGCCATGGATGCCATGTGAACTTGCAAGGTATTCCCTCCAACAGTTCCCTGTTGGCAGATGTTTAAATCAATTGTCGTGCAAGTGTTTCTAGAAATGGAAATAATCAAGCATCGGGTAGTGATAAAGTTCTTCTTAAAAGAAGGTTGAATGACAACCGATATTTGAGGATTGTAAATGTGTATGGGGACTCTTCTCCTTCAATTTCCATCATGAAGAAAGAAATGGGCAGCTAAGCTTACACGTGGCCATGAAAACCTCCAAGATGATTCTTGTGAAAGACGCCCAAAAAGTGCAACCACACTGGAAATCATTGAAAAAGTGCACAATTTGATTTTGGAAGATCAGCATACTAAGGTGCAGGGAATTGCTAATACTATATGGATATCAAAAGAATGCATTAGTAACATTTTGCATGAAGAATTGCACATGACAAAAGTTTCCACAAGATGAGTACTGCGTGTGCTCACTGAGGATCAAAAATGCATTCACATGACACTTTCCAAACAGTATTTGGGATGCTTTACAAAAAACATGATTTTCTTCATTGATGTGAACCAATGGATGAAACATAGTTTTGCCACTGCACATCATAATTGAAAAAATAATCCATGGATAAAAGCCAGTTCTTCAGCTCTTAAAAAGGTGAAGACAGTGCCATTGGTGGGAAAGGTCATGGTGTTTGTTTTTTGGCATGTGAAAAGAATTCTGTTGACCGACTATCTTGAATATGGTAAAACAATAATTGGGGAGTACTATTCTAACCTTCTAATGAAACTGGATACAAATATTTGTGAAAGCAAATCCCGTATGGATAGGAAAAAACCATTTTCCATCAGAAAAATGAAACTGCTCAGAAAAGTGTCTTGGCAATGAGAAAATGAAGGTTGTACTATGAAGTGCTGGAACATTCACCCTAAACCCCAGATATGACACACTTAGGCTTCCACCTCTTCCAAAAACTCAAAAGTTTCCTTGCTGGCCCACATTTTTCATCCAATCAAGATGCGATTGCAGCTGCAGAAGAATACTTTGCAGCACTTCTGGAAGAATACTACAGAGATGCAATAATAGCAATGGATAAAAATGTATTACTATGGCGATTATGTAGAAAAAAAACTTTTTTGAAAAAATTAATGGTCATTTTCATTGACAGGCCAACGATTTTTCAGATCACCCTTATTTTCTGAAAAACTAATATATTATACAATGGCGGAGAGGAAATCTTTACTTATAGAGTTGAATGCTTAGTTAAAATCAGGTCTGTAGTACATACTAGGGTGGTGACCTAGGTGACAGCTTGTGACATAGGTCATCAGGTGATCTGACAAATGTGGAAGAGGCACTATGAGATTTACAGAATTCAGATTGGAGCATGGAACAGGTTTTGATCCAATAGAAATTCTGAAATTTGTTCATGCACCACCTTTCCTTAGGCTTTAGATAATATTGGAAACAAACAACATGCTGACCAAAAAAAATGCTACCAAACCTGATGGTGAAGAGTCTTATTAATTTAGATTCGTTATCAATTTTATCTGTTGTGGTGTGATAGCTTATTTACATTTTGGTCATTTAGAGTAAGAGTGAATTTCTGATTACTGACCAAGGCCACTGATTTTGTATGAGTCATTTTTATCTCCAAAATCCTATGCTGTGCTTTGGCTGCATGGTTTTCTTGGTAGTGTTTATTCCCCATGTACATCAAACTACTTTACAGATGATTTTATATTTCACTCATACCGATGAAATTTATTTTCTCTAGCTCTGGATTTTTTATTTGAATTCAAAATGCTCTGATGACAAAAAAATACATGGCATTTGTTAAATTAGCCATATCAGTAACATTAAATTAAAAATTTATTTTTATATTTAGATACCCCTAATTTAATCCTTAAAGAAAGTTTAAGAGAAAAGATAACTTCTTAGGAGATGAGCAACTAGTGCATTGATGAAAAATCTTGTGCTTTCCTAGCATATCTTTTGAGTAAAATCCTCTTGGGTCTTCCACTGGGTTAGTGCCTCCATTGCTGGTAACATTTAGATATCCAACTCGGTCATCGCCCTCATGGCTTCAGAAGCCCTGAGAACAATGACTGAATCAATTATCTAAACATCAGCAGCAATGGAGAGATTAACCCGCTGGAAGACCTGATAGGATTCCACTCTACCGTATTTATTTTCCCCATTGCCTAAACATTACCTACTTAAAGGTAGACTTTTTTTAGGAAATACACCCATCTGCTATTCAAAATTCTTATTGCACACTAGTTTTTTATTTTATTAATGGTACCATTTCAGAGAGTAAAAATCATTCGCCTTGACCGGGATTCGAACCCGGATCCCTCGATATCCGGCCGAGTGCTTTAACCATTTAAGCTACCGAGACGTCCTCTTAAACTCTGAAATTTTGGGCCTTTTAAAGGAACAAGATGTTATGACGAAATACCGTACATACAATGTCACAGGCATTCGTAGTCGTGCGCAACGCGCCACAGTCCACGATGTTAATAAAGCCAATTTCAAACACTTAGGCTGTTCATACCTTAGACAAATTTCAAGAAACTGTAACAGTAACTTTAACGGAGTCACCCGCTCCGGAGGCACCCGCTTTAAGAGGACGTCTCGGTAGCTTAAATGGTTAAAGCACTCGGCCGGATATCGAGGGATCCGGGTTCGAATCCCGGTCAAGGCGAATGATTTTTACTCTCTGAAATGGTTGCATTATAATGCACACATAGCGGGTGACTCCGTTAAAGTTACTGTTACAGTTTCTTGAAATTTATTAATGGTATCAGTATTCATATTATCTGATCATTCATTCATATTATCATTGCCTGCCACCCAATGCTAAGTTATTTCTTTGATCATGACTGATTTAGCATAAAATCACTAAAAACCAGTCAATCATAATAGGTGTGAAATTACTGCATTTTATTATGCATATGGAATTGTACATTCCTGGAACATAAATAAAAAGAGAGTAAATAAATAAAGGTAATATATATGAATGAACTGGGTTCCAAATCTATGAACTACTTGTTTTGCATTCAGATAATCCCTGGCATCCTGTTCAGTTAACCTCCAAGTACTAGAGAGTTTGTAAATCCATGCCTAATAGCATATCTTTAATGCCACCACAAGATATTTTTATGAAAAGTAAATGAAATCACATGTATGCAATGATTCTGACAACATGTATACATATTTATGGGAAGCAGTCATGAATCTATTAGTGCACAATGCTTATACAACATCCTCAGTGCTGAATGAATAGATAGAACTACCTCACATGTAATACTGTATGTAAAGCTCATAGAATGTGGTTTTTAATTTAATACTCCTTTAATTCTCTATGAAATATCACCAGAACACTCAAATGTGCAAGGTAAGAGATTCTTGAGTTTTCTTTGGCTTTCCCAAACTTTGCGCTCAAATAAATAAAGTCAAATGTGCCATGCATTTTGACCTTGAATTTTGATGAACTCTCTACTAACGAATACATTGATTAAATTATTAAAAACTAGATTCTGAAATAAATAAAAAATATTTTTTAATAGCTATACATCTTCATTCTCAAATTCAATTTATACTTTACAACTAACTAAATAAACATATACTTTCATCCTTGACTGTCAGTACACAGAATATATGTACAATTGGTGGGTCATACGCTGCCAAGGAATCTTGTCTTCCCTTTATCAGTACTAATAGCTTATTTAAAATCAAGAATGCCTGCCTGGGGTTTTGTTAGGCCATAGTTTCACTTACAAGAACAGTGAGTACTTTAGCTGCTAATAGAGAATGCAGTATGTGGCATAGCATAGGATGATAACCTAACATACTTGAAAATATATTAATGTTAACCATCAGAGGAAAACATTTAACACTTGACTTGAAAGTCCTGACATTTGGTAAGGGTGATAAAAAATTAGTACATCAAGAATTTGGAATGGGTATGGTGATTTTACATTGACAGTTGATATTAGTAATGTTAAGTTATAAAAAAGAGACTAGATTTGGTGAACGATTACAATATAAAAGGAAGGTCATGTGTGTTAAACTAAAGTACATGGGTGATATTATGTTTAAATTGATGGCATAGGCATGATTATGAATGAGAGGGTTAATATTCATTTAAGGATATATCCATCAAATTGCTTTGAATGAAACCTGAAGTTCAAAGACTCATTACTGAATTTTAAATCCCAGTGAATAGCAAGACTGAAAGTCTGATGAATTAATTCTGATTTAATATGGAATAATTTTAAAGGAGTGTGACCCAGGCCAAAGAAAAAAAGCAAAAGATATTGACAACAGAGAAGCTGGAAAAAATGGCTCGATTAAAGGTATGTAAAAATATGATTCACAGAAGCAGAAAAGTGGAAAACAATTTTGAACCAAATAAGAAACTATTTTGGAAGGGGGAACAAATATTATGAAATTGGTGAGAATTATTACATTTGAAGAAAAATCTGTAAGTTAAGTTCAAGTGGTATGTTGAATTGAATTGTGGGTGCAATATTGTTCATATGCATGGATTTTTAAATTTATGCCTATGAATATGAGAGCTGGGAATAACTACAAATGTAAAGGACCCTGGAACAGAATAGCTGGCATGAAGCAAAATTTGAATTTGGCAGACGTGAAAGAATATGCAAGGCTATGGCAGCATAGAAGAACTTAGCAAAAAAAGATTCAAGTCACAACCTAATCAGCACTTTTTCTCCCAACTATCAAGAAAGTGAAATGTATGAGTGTGAAGACAGAAGTAAGTTTTGTGAAAATGAGGCTCCAGCTTCTTTACTCAAACAAGTTTTATTATATATCATGAGAACTATTACTTAAGGTGAATACAAAGTGAAGTAATAATATGATAAAGTGAATGATATGCGTGAGGAGCTACTTGAATTCTTTTTTAAAAAATAATAAGAAACTGAAGAAGAAGGATAAATATTAAATAAACAAATTATTCATAACCTGGAGTTGGTCTCTTCATCAGCAGCAAAAGAGCAGTTTTCCTCTGTTTGTGAGGAAAAGGAAATGACAGGGGTATCTGATAAAAAGCCATTATGAAAATTTTCATGCACCCTTATCCCCTTTTTATATGAACCTATAACCTTGAGAACATGTTTTCACTATTGTATGCATACATGCCATAAAGAAGATAGGTAACACAAAGATAAGAAGTTTTGTCAAATATTAATTTCTGTGACTTTCAACCCAGTGAATATTTTTGAGTGTTTTGGACATTTGACTGGATGTAGGGAGTGCTAAGAGTTATAATTTTAATAAGGGACTGGAATGTTGTGTAATGTGCATTACTAGGTATTTATATTGATTGCTGGCGGTTGTAGAATTAGAGTGAATAGCATAATGCAAAAGTATGGATGAAAGGGTGTAAGACACACTAGAAAAGGTAAATTTTATGCCAAGTATTTTTGGAAAGATGCCACATAATATTCTGAATAACTGGCGGAATTATCTAAATTAAGGAGGGTATCTCCATATTACAAAGCAATAATATAGAGTAGTTAGCAGCATGATTGAGGAGAAGTGATTGGAGAGGAGAAAAGTGTCAACAAAAATATATATATATGGAAAATATATAAAGAGTGAAGAGTTAGGGAAACACTGTGATCTACCAGTAATTGTGATTTTCAATGAACATGTGGAGGAAATGGTAGAAGAGGATGGGTAGAACTGGAGATAGGAATGAAAGTCATTGGTGAATTCATTAAATCAGTTAGGTTTGTGGATTATCAAACTTTAGTTGGGTAGTCTACCAAGGGTTAAAATCATTGCAAGAGGGATTTAAAATGATGTGTAATAGTTATGGGATAGATATTAATGTAAACTAGACAAAGATTATCAGGTGTTTAAGAAGGAAGGCTAAGTTAAAAATTTAAAGTGGAGGGCAAAAATTAGATCAGGTAGAACAGTCCACCTATCTTGGAAGTGTTTACGACCAACTTGGTCAAAGTATTAGGGACATCAGAAGAAAAATTTTACTAGGCAAAGAAGCTTTCTTGAAGAGGAGGACGTTGGTGATAGGGATATTGAGAAAGGATGTTGAGAAAAGCCTTGTTCAAAATTTGATATTGAGTGTGGTTTTATACAGTGCAGAAACATGGTTGCTGAGGCAAGATGATAGGCATAAAATGTGGAGGCTTTTGAGATATTGGTATGGAGTATGATGGGAAATATCAAATTTACAGAAAGGAAACACAAATAAACAATGAATAATTGCTAGGAATAGTGGAGGAGGAGGCAAGAGGGTTGTTGGAGGTGGTCCAAAGGAAGCAGGAAAAGTGGATGCAGAGCATTTTGATGTGATGCTGAAGACTGTGATAGAGGGGAGAACTTGAGGTAAGCAAGGTGGGAGAAGAAAAGGATGGGCATCTTGGATGGGATAACAGGAGATAGAAAGTACTCCAGATTGAAGAACAGTTTAATGTAATGAGGGGTGTCAGGTTGTGTCTTTCGGGGAAGTATAGCAATAATCAGCTTGTTTACCTTACCTAAATGGTAAACCACTACACATTCTAAAAGATTGAATCATCAAATAATATTCACAATACCATCTGACTTCCTTCACTTTTCAGCCATGACTTCAGCTCACACTATCACCACCATCCATTCACTTAGCAAGAACCATGTTGTTATGAGTAAACATGGCAGGAGAGTAAAAATGGGAGTTCCTTGATAATGATACAATTAGAAGAATACTGCAAACATTGCTTAAAACAGATAGCTCAGGTACAATGAACAGATTATACCATTTACTTAGTAATGCCTAAAAACATACAACACTTTGAAAGATGATGGAGAAAGAATATGCTGACGGGTGAAGAAACTGGTAGGGAGTATCACTGGTTACAAACAAGAAAGATATTGTAAATGAGAGAGATAAACTAAACATAGATATGAGGCATAATTTGACCTTATTGTCCACTTTGAATAATGTGTGCAATTCATGTAACGTGTTTATTGCAACTATATAATCTTTCCCACATTTCCTCGCATACCATATGGTTATGGTTCTTGTAATTGAAATATCCGATGATCAAAATCTGCATTAAAACCATGATTGCAAAATAAAAAAAATTCAGAGAAGATTGTGTTGCTTTCATAATGAAGAAACGCAACAAACTTACACAAAGCACCATTTAACTGGAGGTTTTCAAAAGAAAGTTATGAGAGACTTTTTTCTAAGATGCCTAGGCAATGAACTTTCAAATTATCTTTAGGTTGGGAATGGATGCCACTTAATGAGTCTATACTCATGTTATGATAGGTAGCCATCATTAGGCCTAAAGCATATTTATAAACGTTTTTGGACATCTCTGGGAATTTACTCCCTTGGGAATGAGTCAACAATTTTCGGAGAGCAGGAAGTATTGGATATTTATCTCTGTAATATTTTCTTATGTACTTACTCTGCCAACGAGACTCTCAGCAGAGCCAACCACTTCTGGAAGATTAGGACGGTGATCTGCTGGGCTTCCTGGAAGCGAGTGAGATAAGCGCTCAGTAGCTAAACTTCCAATTGATTCCCCAGGACGGGATTCTGCAAGAGAAACCTCATTGGAGAATTGGCCTTTCATATCAAATGTCTCAACTATATAAGAAAATAAATTTTTTTGAGACTAGGAGCTAATAAGCATGCCAATTATCCCCAATGCAAGTATTCACATGAAGCATTACACAATGAAACCTCTATTTTGTGAAGAATTGCAAGATAAATGCAATTAGCATTACATCTTTACTGCACTTTAATGAGCAACTATTCTGTCTCTGACACTAATTTATCAGGTTCAAATAGTTAATTATAAAATTCCTCTATAATTTCAACTGAATTTTCACTGGGCAATACAAGTTAGAATATACCACAGGAATGCTATCATTGTTTCCTGCAGCTTCTAAATTTGAGCAATTTTTCACAGTGAACCTCCACTTATTTAAACCCCAAACTATAGATATTCCATTTTCACTTGACAGAGGCTTTACTGTATATAGTTCAAGAAGTCAAATTTCTCTTTTCTACATTTTGAAATGACAAAATGGATAAAAAATATAACAGGAATAATATTCTGGGTAAAAACAGGCAATTCATTCCTATGAAAATAACTGTACCTGGGAATCGGTCATAGAATGAAACTGACAGCATGCATATTTTAAGCCATGCCAAAACCAAAATTCACAGATATTGCAACTACATGTGCACTACAGTTATCAAAGAATGGAAGAAAACAGTGCATGTGAAGGCTTTGTGATAAGTACCTAACTATAGGTTGAACATTTTTAATTGAAAAACTAATTAATAAAGGAAATATACTCTGGGCAATTTGGAAATACTATGTTAAGAACAAGGTTGATATTTTCAGCTAATTCTGTGCGCTATCAATTGTTTTGTCAATTAACTCAATGTTTGGCTATTATCTCTTGAAGTATGTTCAGAGATGACTCACAAGGAGTGAAGTGATGGTTTGGAACACCAAACATGAATAAACACTGCGTTACTAGAAGGCATACTGAGTCTAACTCAGACTGTGAGAAAAACTAAGCTGTGAAAGTCTTGACACTAAAATTACCATAAAGAGTTAAGTTTTTGCCTTAAATTTCTCGATCTGCTACCACATATTTTACATTGTTGGATTTATTATATAGTCCAGAGTTAAAATACCTAGCTCAACATTAACAGTCTTATATTTGAGATCTAATGACACTTAAAGTAATAAATGTAATTTGGGTTTAATTGCTCAAGACTATATTCACGTGAAACTGAATTGCCTTGAAATGAATTTGCACATGGCAGAAGTCTTGAATGAAGAAATGCAAATTGGTACTGCTGAGAGCCCTTAGAGTGCTAAACCCTAACTGTGAAACTTTTCTTGGTGTGTCAATGTAATAATGTTTCAATAATTTTAATAGACTTTATTTAAGGTTAGTTACATTAACCCAAGTGAACTGGAAGCTGTGCACATGAGAGTTGAGAAAACTTTTCTTCTCCATTCAAATAAAACAAATACCATATTTTTTAAATTTACAACACATATTCTGGCATGCAAAATATAGTCAATCAAGCAACGTGGTATTTTAAATACTATGCTAAAACTGACACGTATACTTGGGTTATTTCTTGTCTTTGAGGGTTTTTATGTAACTTGTAATGCAAGCATATCAGTGATTCTGAAGGTAGTTCATTCAATATATATATATTTTTGTATATATATATATAATATTGGATACATATATAACATTATACAAAGTCAATAAAATTATGACTTCATGTGCAATGGGCAAATCATAATAAGAACAATGGTTTGAGGCTTCCATTGGAATATCTTACTGTTTTCAATGTGTCCATGTATATTCTATTTTTTTGCGTGGTTACACCATGTAGGCTGAAAAATACATGAAGACTTTATTTAATCAGCACTAAAATCCTCAAAATATTAATCGATGGATTAATATTAAAAACTATGGCTTCAATGAAACTATGGCTTCTATGAAAAAAACTATGGCTTCAATAAAACATAGGTACCTAATGTTGGTATATTTTATTTCAGCTTATCATGCAACCATAAAGACACAATATCACATTATGCATACGTGTGGACATCACTTTTTCATCATGTAATTAATGAGGATATATTCAGACAAGTTACAAGAAAAGCCTCTTAATAGTTACTCCAAGAAATCCATGGCTGGAATATAGTCAAGCATTGGAAGAAGATGGTGAGATATGAGTATAAAGTGTTTAATAAATGACCAAAGTATTTTAAATACAAGAGCAGAGGGTATTTTCAACTGATATTCAAATTAAAACAGTCATTTTGAAATACATTTTTATAGATTATTTCTACATTTAAGTTTCCTTCAAAGCATCTGTTAAAATTCCAAAAAAACCTCATTAGAGAGGGTATGAAATGGAAAAGAATTTTTGTGAAAATTGATAAGAACAAAATGTTCACTTTATGACTGTATACAATATATGATTTAAAAACTGTTCAAGAAGTTTTTCACCACTCTCAAAACAAAAAATGCAACGGAACTTGTTTTTGGTCTTTATATCACATCCTCTTGTGTTGCTGTAAAGAACATATGAATTGCTTAATATAATCCATATGATTTTCACTACAATATATGAAATAAAATGTAGGTTTCCTCTTCCATGAATGATAAAATTACCATTAAAATTTTAAGATAAAGATTCTTCATAATAAGGAGAGTAATGATAAGGAAGGAATATGATTAGAAAGCTTTATGATGATATATAATTATATACATACATATATGGGTGTGTGTACAAACATTAATCTTGATGGAAAGTCTCACAGATGTAAATAATAATTTTATTGGAGAAGCAAGACAGCGCTTGCCATCTCAAACACATAAAAATGAAACTCACACTTATTCCAAGTTTTTGATGGCCAAACCACCTTCCCTTGAGAAAGAAGGAACTGAGGCCCTGACAACTGAGAAGTGGTTTTGCCACCAAAAATTTGAAGTACTTGTGAGTTTCATTTGTATATGTTTCTCTTTGCTTTTGGCAACCATCAATATTGAACATTTTCAGTGAACTTGTGAAAATGGAGAAAATTGGTCATTGTTACGTGATACAATACTTTTATTTGAAAGGCCTCAGCCTAACCAATATGAAAGCTGAACTGGATCCTACTCTGGGTGAGTCTACTCCGTTGTTTACTACAGTAAAATATTGGTAGCAAATTAATGAAAATTAGCCATTTTCCACAACAGTATTTTTGTGGAAAAATGCTAATTTTCATTAATCATGTTATTCCACCTGGCAAGACAAGCATCGGATATTTGGACCAAATGAGGTGATGACTCCAGAAATGGTTAAAAAGAGACGTTTCAGGCGTGATATGGCGAAATATGATTAATTAAAACTGGCAATTTGTGAAAATTGACAATTTTAATTAATCCAGAAACAGTGAAGAAAATCCATAAAGTGTTACTGGATGATCGTCGACTGAAAGTTTGCAAGCTAGCAAACATAGTTGGCATTTCACAAAGTGCAGCACATGGCATATTAACTGAAAATTTGAACATGAGAAAGCTGTGTGCAAGATGGGTGGTGCATTTGCTCACAATCGAGCAAAACCAGTGTCGTGAAGATGTTTCAATTGAGTGTTTAACAAAGTTTCACAGCAACAAAGCAGAATTTTTACACCAGTTCAATACAATGGATGAAATGTGGGTCCATTACTTCACACCTGAGACAAAAGAACAATCAAAGCAATGGATTCAAAAGGGAGAATTGGCTCCAAAGAAGGCAAAGACCGTTTCATCTGCAGGCAAGGTCATGGTGTCGGTTTTTTGAGATTCACATGGGATAATTTTCATTTACTATCTTGAAAAAAAGAAAAACTATCCACGGCAAGTATTATCCAAACTTATAGCAACGTTTGAGTGAAGATATCAAGCAAAAGCAGCAGCATTTGGCTTAGAAGAATATGTTGTTTCATCAACACACTGTACCAGCGCGCAAATCTGTTATTGAAATGGCCAACATTCATGAATTAAAGGTTAAATTGCTACTTCATGCACTTTATTTGCCAGATTTAGCCCCATTGGATTATTTTCTGTTCGCAAACTTGAAAAAATGGCTTGGTGGTCTAAGATTTTCCAACCGTGAAGAAGTGATGTTGGCAGTTAATGGCTATTTTGAGGAGCAAGGCAATTCTTATTATAAAAAGGGTATCAAACTTATTTAACATTGCTAGGAAAAGTGTGTAGAGCTAAAAGAAGATAGCGTTGAACATAAAATACATATTTTTCCAAAAATTTTGTGTTCTTTGTTGGGTTGGGTACTTCTGGGAACACCCTAATATAAATACATATATGTGCATATATGTATACATAAAAAAATATCCATACATTTATATCTTTGAAATGGTCTCTCCCATGATGCACAAACACCCAAATGATTCTGATGATGACAGTCGTGCCATCGAAATGTAAACTACATACTGAGAGTTTCCTTTCTTTGTGTCTCTGTGTTTTGAATATTCTATATCTGTTTGTTTGTGTACTTATATATGTATATATATATATATATATGTATGCATATATATATATGTATATATATATATACACATACCATAAACACTGTAATCAACCCGAAGGTTGGCTTAGTAGGTGATGGTAGAGTTCACCCAGTACTATGCCCTATATGGCGTGTGAATATTCACACATCAGGGTAGGGGGGCCATTGCCTTTCCCTGTGGCGGTTATGGTTTCCCAGGAAGATCTGGTACCCAAAAAATCAACTAGCTTGGGTGAAGCTGCAGGTGCCCAGAGTGCCCTGCCTGGGAATCGAACCCGGGATCCTCCGGTCAGTAGTCCAACGCTCTACCCACTGGACCACCGCGACCCACATATATATATATCTATATATTTTTAGAGTTCACCCAGTACTAAGCCTGATGGCATGTGAATATTCACACATCAGGGTAGGGGGGCCAGTTCCTTTCCATGTGCCGGTTATGGTTTCCCAGGAAGATCTGGTACCCGAAAAATTACAAAGCTTGGGTGGAGCTGCAGGTGCCCAGAGTGCCTTGCCCGGGAATCAAACCTGGATCTTCCAATCATTAGTCCAACTCTCTACCCCAAGACTATTGCAACCCTCATATATATATATATATATATATATATATATATATATATATATATGCATATATGTTGGTACTCAGAAAAGTTTCAGACTTAGAAAATGTCAGAGAAAATGCCTTGTATCTTTGTTAGGTCGGAAACTTTTCAGACCAGCCTTGTGTGTGTGTGTGTGTATATATATATATGTATACACACACACACATGCATAGTCATTCATTCATTCTCATAGAAATATAAATACAAAAAAGGGATAAGGAACACATACAAAGGATATATACAGAAATGGTGGGGAAGGTGGAATTGAGCAGATCACAAGGTAAAAAAGTTGCCTTGACCGAGACTCAAGCCATATATCTTCAACTTGTCAGGCTGGTAGGTTTTTGGGTTTGAATGTGTGTGTGTGTGTGTGTGTTTGTGTATATTATTTTCGCACATAGAAATAGACATATAAGGAAAGGGGATAGGAAAACACATAAAAGACCAACACAGGAAAGGTGGGGAAGGCGGTTTTGAGCAGATCACAAATGTAAAAATATTTCCTTATCCGGGATCCGCCTTCCCCACCTTTCCTGTGTTGGTCTTTTATGTGTTTTCCTATCCCCTTTCCTTATATATCTATTTGTAGGTGTGAAATAATATAAATACTTATATATTCATATATATGTATACATGTGTGTGTGTGCGTTAAGAAACACAAAAAAGTTCTACTTGACAAGTAATTAAGTTCCACCATGATGCAAAATCTGTGAATTTATCTCTCTTGATGTTATAAGAGGTGGAATTGAGATATTATAATATTTAAACTACATAAATACATTTGCGGAACCTATCAATACAATGGGCCTTGCTAATCGGTTTGATGTTAAGAAAAGTATGCCTCCTGTAGGAAATTCCCTTTACAGACTGTTGGAAATTTTCACACATGCAAGAATATCCAACTGATAGGCCAGTTGGATTTTTTAAAGTGTTAATGATATTCATTAAGAACTATCAGCAAGAATAAATTGCAAACTAGTGGCATAACCATGCTTGACAAGCAGCATAAGAAGATGGTAGCTGACATTTGCCTCCATTCAACCACTTTAAAATGATGAATCAATGCTCGTATTTCCTTTGCCCTTGGACTATCTCCAAAAATGTCATACCCCTAAAAAGGAGGTGGGTCACTTACAATGTGACAAAATAAGACAAAGGTTGTAAGCCATATGTAATTTAAGTCAGATCAAAATTCTCAACTTGTACCTAGTTAATTTCAACCTTTCGTCTGAATACATGACAAGGTATACAAAGAGAAACTGAAATCTTGTTTCCATCACAAAAATGTCATATACCCATGCTATTTTTTTTTAAGGAGTACTGTTTTAATGAAATATAGATTTTCATAAACATACCAGAACCAAACTCGCACGAAATTCAATCAAGGAAATAAATGATCATTCACATCTGGTATGGAAGAACTTTATAATTTTGAATTAGGTACAGTAAACATATGCATGAACATAGAAACTGTTGTACTTGAATGATGAATGAATATTCTATTATTTATGCAGGTGAAATAATTTATAATCAGGAAAGTTAAGAAACAAAACTTTTTCCAACCAGTTACATTTGGTCACACATATATTTGAAAAAATACAATCTTTTAAACTGACTACAAAATATTGAATGGGTTATATTACAATTAGCTTTAACCAAAAGTACTCAATAATAACTACCATATACTGGAATAATATCCACTAATTTTTAGCCACAATATTTTTTTGACCTGATTTATCAATGTAGTTAATCATAAAAAAATAAGGATATTATAAAAACAAAATTTAATTTAATATCTACATGATTTTGCTACAGATGATTATGAATGCTGATATATTCCAGATAGCTTCAAAATTATATCCACATAAGTTTAACAAATTCAAGTTGAATGAGACAAATTTCATTTAGAGCATGCTATTACATAATAACCCACATACTCATGGGATGAAATTTTGATACACAAACTATTATAAAACTGCAGGCAGTAAAGAGGCAATGTTTAGCAGAATTTTCAAGAAGTGTCATGCAATAATTTAGCACAAGCACATGGGAAAAGAATTGGCAGGTAACTGGAGGGTGTTTTCTTTCGTCAGGTATCTTGATGGTACTTTCTAATTGTGTAAAGGATTCAATGCATTACTGCATTTAAGGATGGTGTGGGAGAATCAAATTTAGGAAATGCAGTTATTTCTATAATTTTCCTTGGGGCATGTTTGTATTCTGCAGTGTGAGAGTCATCCACTATTCCGGAGAAGTTAATGATGACCAAGGATAGGACTGATAAGAGAAAATAGAGAGAGACTAAGGCAAAGAAAAATGGTTGCAGCAATAAGTTGCTATGTTAGAAGAAGACAAAAATGATGGTGCATGATTGGAAGAATAAATCACCACGTGCACCAAAAATTGGAGTTCAAATACCAATCCATTCATTCAGATCCAAATTTCACTAGAATTCTTAAGGAAGTAGCAGGCAAACTCAAAATGGATAATTTTAAAAGTTGAGAATATAATGTTCAAATCAAAATCATAGATATTAGAGAAAGCCAGAAGAATAATTTAATACTAGAAGGATGTGTAATATTAATGAGAACCATTTGATTTGCTTAATTTCTGACATTTTGTAATCCTTAAGACCTCTTCTAATACTTTCATTTCAATTCAATTTTCCATATTGTAATTATCCTTGGTGAAGTTACATTTATATGAAGCAGGATGGAAAATATGATAATATACTGCCTAAAATTCATCCATTTGGATAAGAGCTATATTTTATTCAATTCCATTAATTTTATATTTAATTGGTCTTTTAATATTTAAAAATTTTATTATAAAGTTACCCTTAGCTATTTATAAATGAGATTAATCTCCTAAGAAATACCGCACAAGCCATCAAAGCATCAAAATGTGTAAGAGTGTCCTCTTTTCCGTATTTGTATATGGCATTGTGATATATAAAAACCGAAAAAACTTTATTTTATTAATAGTGATTCTTATTCCATATCTATTGTACTGAATTGACAATTCATTCAGCATTGCTTGCAACCCCTTGGCTGACTGACAAACCAAAGCTTAGGCATAAGCTAACTGATTTTATGAATTCCTAGCTGACTTTCATTCCTATCTCCAATTCTTCCCATGCCTCTTTAATCTTTTCCTCCACATGTATATTGAAAAATACCGGGGATAATGAACAACCCTGCCTTACTCCTCTTCCTAACACTGCCCATCTGGGCTATTCATCCCCCACTCACATCTGAGCAGTCTGAAAGGTGCTAAGGTTGCTAATTATCCTTCTATCCCTCCGAGGTAAATGCATGCTTATTGTTGGACTACTGACCCAGGGTTAGTGGGCCAGTAATTCAACATTGGATGGTGTGGGATCGATTCCCATGTAAGCCTCTCTGGGCACCCTCAGCTCCACCCAAGCTATGTAATTTTTGATCTTCCTGGAAAACCATAATGGCACAGGGAAACAAACTGGCCCCCTACCATGATGTGCGAATTTCATACACTGTATCTGATTGATTCAGCCTTCCCCACCATTCCTGATTTTGCCCCCTATATGTGTTCCTATTCCTTATATCTATTTCCATGTGAATGAATATATCAACCATAATAATATATCTAAAACAAAAACTTTATTAACATAGAACCACACAGAGAGGAAACTCGCAATTAAGTTTGACTTTTGTTGAGCAGGCAGTCATCTTCAGAATATCATTCTTGGGAAATGATCAGCGAGAATTTGTGGTGGGAGGGAGTGGGTTTGGAAGAAGGAAAGTGATAGGGAGGTGAGAGGAGATGGTGAATATTGAATAATTTTAGTGGGGGATCTAAAGCCTGGGATGTTTGAAAGATTTGAACACCCATACGTGGGCCATCTCATGTGTCCTCACTTCTATGCTGCTTATGGCCTAGGGGAGGTTTTCTATCACCAAAACAGAGAAGCAGTTGTCAAACAATTAATGTTAGGGAGAAAAATGAGTACGAGGGTTGCTATTTATTTTTTGAGCCATGACAACACTAAATGCTTTAGGCGCCATCTGATGTTTCCATCTGAAAGTTTGACCCTTTTAATGCTAACTTTCTTCAGAACATTTTTTCATTTGATCATAACTTGTGTTGTTTATAGTAACTCAAAAATTTTGTCTCTGCAAAAAAATGGAGTTAACTCCTGAGCACTTTCGTGTGATGATTTTTTACGACTTTCAATGTGGATTATCAAGACAGGAGTCCATCAATCAAATTACTTCCACTTCTGTCAATGAAGCCTCATCCTTTGTCACTGTGAAACACTGGTAGAATGAATTCCATCATCGCTGCCGATCGCTCAGCGATGAAAGCCATGAAGGTCATCCAAAATCAGTTGTGCCAGAAAACATGGATGCTATGCAAGAACTAGTAATGGAAGATCATCATGTGACTTATCGTGAGATTGACGAATTTGAGGATTTGCATGATGAGTATCAATAAGACATTGCATGAAAATTTAGCAGTGAAAAAAATTTGTTCACATTGGATCCTGCATAATTTGACATAAGCTCAAAAAGATGCTCATGTAAATTGGTGCAAAGAAATGCTCAAGAAATACAATCGCGGTGCATCAAAAGCTGTGTATAACATCTACACAGGTGATAAATCTTGGATCTATGCATATGAGCCCGAAGCAAAGCAGCAATCCACTGTATGGGTCTTCAAAGATGAGCCAAATCCGACAAAAGTGATTCGTGCATGAAGCACATCAAAGCAAATGATGTTCCTTCACCTGTTTCTTTGGAATAACAGGACATGTGGCAACTGTACTGTTAGAGCAACGTAGAACCGTGAATGGTAACACGAGCATTTGTTTACCAGAAGTGCTTGGTGAAATACGGAAAAAGAAGCAGCAACGAAGCATCATTCTTCATCCTGACAATGCAAGCTCTCACAGATCGGCTAAACAACTACATATTTGATGGGCCAAAATGTTGAACTGATGGTTCGTCCTCCATACAGCCCTGATAAAGCACCAAATGACTTCTTTTTATTCTATTATTTCATCAAGAAAAAATTATATGGTCAACATTTTTTAGCACCTGAAGAAGTTGTTGATGCATTCGAAAACCATGTTTTGGAGGTATCTCAATCAGAGTGAAAAAAATATTATGGAAATTGGTTTGAGCATTTGTAAAAGTGTATTGATTATCGTGGGGAATACCAAAAAAAATAAAGCCATTTTCAACAATAAATTACTGTCTCTTCATTATTAGGCTGAAAATATATAGAGCAACCCTCATAGAGATGGGATAATTGAGGAAGGCTGAAGATTTAGCTGAGTAGTGGTGGTTATTTAAGTGGAGAGAAAAGGTAGTAGTGCAGTCACTCACATAGAAGGCAGAACAGAAATCACTGGAGAGGTGGTAGATGATGTTTTGTTTTTGGGGTAATGGTGGCAAATGAATGATGCCATGCTGCAAATGCTGTCATTTTTTTCGACCCGCTACTTCCATAACTCAAAAATCCACACCTAAACATCATCTAATCTAATATCAAATGATGATTTTTGAGGTGCCTGGAAGAGGGCTTGGGAAGCATAAGGCTCCAAAGGTGACAGATATGATATAAGAGTATATATATAAATGACTACTCTATAACTGAATGACTAAATGCTCTTCTCTTTGCTGATGAAGTGACTGCCACCTGTCCTCTAAACATCCATATACATATATACATATATATACATATATACACACACACACACACACACACACACACACACACACACACACACACACACACACACACACATATATATATATATATATATATATATATATATATATATATACTTTTGGACGGCACAATAGAACACAGAATAAGACAGATAACACGTAAAAGGACACTCACACTGTAGATGATTTAAGCTTTCGGCGACTTTCGATTTAAGCTTAAATCATCTACAGTGTGAGTGTCCTTTTACATGTTATCTGTCTTATTCTGTGTTCTATTGTGCCATCCAAGTATATATATATGTATAAACATTGATGAAAACATTAAAAACAGAAATATAAAGAAAGGACATTCACAAATGTAGTTTTCACGTTTTGATGGCACAGCCGTCATCACCAGAATCTCATGATGATAACCCTGCCGTTGAAACATCAAAACCACATATATAAGTGTCCTTGCTTTGTGTTTCTATTTAAAATGTTTTTATAGAAGTGTTGTCGCTGAAGAGCATTCTGTTCTGAATATATATATATATATATATATATAATTACATACACACACATAAATTGTGTATATTTGCCATGGAAGCTCTTTAACTTGCTTGGATAGAGGGTGGGTTGTAAATAATTTTAGTTCATGCAGTTAACTAACTTCTTCATTGAATGAAAAATTGGAAAAATGCATTTTCAAAATCCTCATCTTTCCTAGAAATCTATCCAACCATTCACCCAGTTACTGTCAATCTATCTTTAGTCTTTCTTCATTCTCCAAATTCCTAAACGACATTTGAAACCTTCACCTTACCTAAAACCTGCACCAAATGCGGTATATGCATATCTTTATTGAAAGGATGTGAATAATTATGAAAAAGACCAAATTTTGTTAACCGAAGACAATGTCTGGCAGAGCACTCCTCAAAAAGGAAAACAATCATCAGCTATATCTCAGAACTAATAATAATAAAGAAGCAAAGGAGCTGGTCTAGTAACATGGATAACATTAAACAGTGCTTTTAAACTGATTCCTGACTCACATAGTCATTCACATGCTTTAAGTGAGCAATCATTGTCGTTAGCAGAAAATAAATTTCTATATACAAAAAAAGGAAATTGAGAGCTACAACTGAAAAATTGTCCAAAACAACTGCTGACCTCTCCCATGAAAAGAAGCCCTATGCGAAATAGGGGATTGTCGCAGAGAAAATTTCCAGTCCTGAACGTCTCCATCAGGTAAGAAGCCAGCTACAGCCATTGCTTGCGCCTGTGCCAACTTGAGACCACCTGCAATTCGGCTGAAACTCCGAGAGGAGGAGGTGGATCCCTGCACTCGTGTGCCTCCTTGCCAACCAATACAGCCGAGGCGGAAGGAGCCTCCGGCCTGAGGCATACGCCGAGGTGGAGGAGTTGGTGGGGTAAGTTCTGGACCATACTCATCCTGTGGGCTGCAAGGGGGATGCGGGTGGCAATTAGTGGGCTACTACACTTCAGAAAACTGTGAGTGTTAAATCGTTGGGTGGTGAAACACAGGAAGAGACTTGGAGAGTGAGTGCATGGTAGTAGTTATAACCCTCATGCTTTTATTAGTGAATTGAAAAATTTAAAGATTTTATTCTTACCATAATTTGGGTGAAGAAACTGCCCATCAGATTTTCTGAAATTTACACAAAAAAACTAAAGTAATATTTAAGATAAAAATAAATAAAGAATTGCAAGAATCTCAAGTCGCAGTTAGAAAGGTATTAAAAGATGCTTAATCAATTCAAGAAGTCCTCCCAGTTAAGTATTTTTCTTAATAAATGATGATTATGTAAAAGTTCATATTACAAAAGCAAAAATTTGTCAACAAAGTTTCAAGTATCTTGCTTGGAAAACAAGGAAAAATAAGAATAAAGGTGGTGGAAAAAATGTTTATGGAAAACATCGGGCATGCTAAATAAAATAAAGAAATATGTACATTAGCAATTAAAATAAGTGAAAAGATGACTTACTCAATAATTTGATAGGGACTGTAAGATTTCTCTGGATCTCCATTGGACACCCGTAGAGGACGAAGTGGAATAGTTTCCTCTTCCTTAATGGCTGCAGGATCTTGCATGGATATCACACTAAAAGATGAAAATATACGAATTTAAAAAATCATTTATGAATATATTAATGAAAATTTATTCAGAATATAATATCAACTGACCAAACATTTTGTTTGCTTGAAAGTTTGCAATTTCATAACAAGAAGGGTAACTGTTAATACGGCTGGAACATACAGGGTGATATATTTAAAAAGGAAAACTCTATGAATCCAAATAAAAGAAAAATATATACTTAAAACTATGCACAGATTCTAATGCCAAATTGCATTATTAATTGCAGTATTATCACTTTTCCATGTGAATAGTATATAATTAGGTCATAATCTTAAACAACTAGTGAGTGGTCTAACTGTGCGCCAGATAGTAATTAAAATAAATGCTAGGTAAGCATCAAACAAATTTACCTTCCAAGTTGAGGCACAATGGCATTTTTCAAATTCCCAAGGTGATTCAAACCATCAACTACTTTTTGAGAGTTGTAAGGCAAGTAATCAATGGAATTTGTGGGTGACACCTGGCATAATGAGAAAAAACATTAATAAGTCATAAATATGATAGAATTACAAGTTAAATTTTACTTTACAAAAAATTCTGAAAAGACAATCACTGTACATGTTAAAAATAAAAGTGCTAATTAATTGATTACACTGTGCAACTTCCTAATCAAAAATTCCAATTTTGAAGTATTCATGAACATATTAGACCACATATACCTATATGAAATTAATGGCATATAATGTTTCAACTGGATTGTCTTTCCATTTTGGAAAATAATTTTTTTTAATATGAAACATCTAACAATATTTAAAAAGCAAATTAATAGAGAATCCTGTTTTAATACATTCAACTGAGAATTACAGCAGCTTATTTAATTTGGCTTATCATTTCATACTTTTGAAAGGCAACACCAGGGCTAAACAGAGCAATGTTTACTAGAATTGGCTATAAGTAAAACAAATAAGCATATTATCATAGCATACAGAGAGAATATTTTAATGGCATAAAAACAAATATTGTATTTTAGTATGATGGTATAATTGAATTTTTCAAATAAAAAATCTAATATTAATAGAACAAAAAAATAAAAAATATAATCTTTGCTTTTTCTGCCAAAATTTAAATTTCAAAATCTACAAACTATTTTATCAGAGGAATTAGTTATGCACATAGTTATTAATTACAACATTACCAAGTATTCCTACAAATGTTAAAAGTCAATGCTGCTAAGCAATACCAAATTATATACCTACTGCATAAACAAACCTCTTTATCTAATACATACTCCCTGGTGGTTAGAAATGATTAAATATTTAAATATTTAATTTATTTTAGCCCCTTAGCAAGGAGAGAGTGCATCTGAAATTAAGTAAAATTTACTCATGCTTTTTTTCTAAAACTGCAATTAAAGTCCATCAGCTGATAAGCAAGCTGCAATATTTGTACACTCAATTTACAGTTTTTAAAAGTGCAATTTGCTATGAAATAATGAAAATTGGAAAAAAATGGGGAACTCTTTGTCATCATAGCCAAACATTATATACAATTGAGGCATTTATAATAATAAACTATATTTATTCATCCTGTGCCGACATTTACATAAAGAAAAAGTAAAAAAAATATAAATTTATGTTGATATAAACACAATGCTTAAAACATACAATGGTCGCTGAAGTTTAGCAGCATATATCTTCAATAGTCCTTTAATTTGTCACAAATTAAAAACATAGAACAGGTCAGAAAACACATAATTACATACAAATATGGGTCATTTTAAAGCTTTTTTGTTGTTTTTTAAGAAACCTTCATTACTATAATGATTGTTTTACCTGTAAGAATGATTTTAACTTAATTTTATATTTACGGGTAGTAATAGAATTTTTTATGTTTGGGGAGATTATTATAAAATACAATGCCGAAGTGCAAGGACCCCCACTATATATTGCTGTTGATAAATGACTGTTTAGCCACTGTCTGGTCACAAAATTGTGTATACTTGCATTTTTCTTTGGGAATAATAATGTTCTCTAATAAACATGCTAACAAGGTAACGTTAAAATTCCAAATAATTTTAAAAGAGTTTTACAAGATTCACTACTTGGCTCTCTTGTCATGGGTTGTAGATGTTTTTAGGAGGCTATTGGCCTTCTCAAGAAACCTCTAGAAAAAATGGAACAGCAAATCAAATTACCCTGGGCTTGTTTTGGCTTGGTTAGAGGTTTGCTGATGATTCCTAGTCTTATTTTACCATCATGTCCCGTCATATGGAATAAAATTCTTAACAATTTCATGGGAAAAATAACTATGCATTAACTAAGTCCAAACTTAGAGATTACCCAATCCTTTGGTGCATATCTAAAATGCCAAGGTCAATTAGGTCATAGACCATCACCTGACGCAAATGATCCCAGAATTTATCCTACCTGGCAAAATGTAAAGCTGTTTCCTATCCTGTAATGATTATTATGTTTTTTAGGTAATCAAAAATTTAGGTACATTACATTTAGTTCATGGATGACTATAAAAATTAAAACTAGACCAAATTTAATAAAATGTGCAAACATTTTATGAAACACAATAGCATAATTCTCTCTGTGAAAAACTAAACCTGTAATGTTCCACTCCATTTGACAAATATATAATGCATTTCTAATGTATTCTCAGAAGATTTATGTAAAGCTACATATGTTTTTAAATCTAAAATTATGCAGAGATTTTATCTCAGTTAAAACAACGAGATTTTCTATAGTAATTACTATCAAATGCTGGCATCTGGATAACTTATCAACTGGATAAGTATTCATGTCTATTACAAGTGAAAAAAACGCTGAAAGAGATTGAACTTTACACTTAAAATATGGATCAACTCAAAATATAAATTTATTATTTGGACATTGAGTTTGCTTCGGCCACATAGAAAAGAAATGTAGCACCCTCATTGAGTTTGTGAGCTAAGCATTGAAACATAGTAATACTCACCAAATGTTTTATAGTTATTTGCATTATGATATTTTTCATGACACTTTGTAATAAAACTTTATAGAATAATCTGTAACATAACATATTTTCTAAGTTGCAAAATAGAATGGTACTAAGAACAAGCTGGGTTTCATAATCTCAGTACTAGTATGCTCTTAACTTTACACAGTTAGTGCGTATTATGGAGAGATCAGCTCCCAAGCTGTGTGATTCTTTTGAGTACCAGATCATCCTGGGAAACCATAGGCAGCACAGGGAAAGGAACCCCCCCCTCTTCCCTGTTGTGTGAATTTCACACTCTGTCGGGGCTTAGTACTGGATTAGCTCTACCATCACCTACCAAACCGACCTTCGGGTTGATTACAATGTTTATGGTTTTAACAGACTTTATAAAAAGTAAATGTGTAAACATTGTGAAAATTAGTAGTGGCCCTAAAATGTATAATTGGATACAAAAGGACAAGAACCCCATAGAGGACAGTATTTTTAATTAATATTAAGGTGTAAATAACCTTTCCTGTGGAAATGGAAACAAATGTATTGCCACCTAGCTCACAAGAACATATTTCATTACTATCCTCAAAAGGTGATCATTTGTAAACCGTGGTCTTCAATCAACTGAAGATGAATACACTCCCAAAGGTTGGCTTTTAGGGTTGGAAGTAAAGCTCATTCTTAAATAAGCTATAGTAGGCGAAATTCTTATAATAACTTTGGGGAAGGAGAGAGCAGTCCCTTTTCCTGTTCCACCCTTCAGTTTCTTAGATGTTCAACAAGCTAGAAATTACATCCCTTAGATTTTGAGATGGGTTTGATCAAAATCATTCCCCAAGATTTGAACTTATTATTCTCTGCTTCAGTAGTCAAACATACACTGCCTTCTGGGCTACTATACCATCCTGATAATTATGCATACTCGATGAAATACTACAAAGTAAAAATTATCATTTTAATTAAAATCTATGGATACACTTAAAAGGAGATTAGCAATGGGGATGGAAAACTTTTGACACTAATGATTCCTTCATTTTGCAAAGTGATGATATGCAGCTTTCTTCAGTTTTTAATATCAAGACAGGAAGAACATTTTTTGTGAAACTTATGAGGACTTTTCATGATGATGAAAATCAGATAACTTTAACATAAATGCATGCAACATAAGTTCAACCAATCATGGTATTAGTTTAAGTACCATCAAATATGGTTTGGTTTTTAAGACAAAATTTTCAAATTGCACAACCAAGTAATAGTTATATGCTCTGATCGGAAGCATTAACAAAAACTTTTTAACATTATATTATTATGTAACATTACAAAGTGAATACCAAGGCAAAGATAAGCCTAATGAGAAAGGGCATGAAAGATCCATTTCTTATCATTATATTCTTCATCTGACTAGCATTCCAAAGATTAAGATTGTCTTTTTTTGGACAAGATGTTGTTTGAAAATAAAGAAACTTATACTATTTTTAATGTGAAAAATGTTTACATAAAAGTTGTCTGCAAAACGTTAAGTTTGAGGAAAATATTTGCTTCCTTTTTTGTTTCATCTACATGTGGTATGCTCTACCACAGCAAAAGAATGATTAATGGAAAAATCACTCCATGCTTCCCTTTCTCTCTTCTTCTTCTCTTCTCTGTCTACACCAAATCAACTATCCAGAACCTATTAAATTTCTCAAGGTTTTGAGAAATATTTGGCTTAATTTTTATCAATCCAAATAGTAGTAGTGGCATTCCCCATTATGTTTTCTTCATTAAAGAATTGAAAATCCAGGAAAATTTGAGCATTACTGAAGCTTTCAATAAACCTTCCCTGCCACAATGGCTGTGCATAAATTTTAAAAAGAACTCATATATCATCTAATCTAATCAACCTCCCAAAAAGCTCTAGTATGAAAATTATGCTGCGTATAATCATCCATCATATTATACTACCTATAATTGTGGTCAAATGAAAAGCACTTAAGCCTGAAATAATTCAAGCCCTGAGGTAATAGGTAATCAGGCCTAGGGAGGATCAAAATGGGAAAGGGGAGAAATCAGAGAAATCTGGTGCTGGCATTAGCTTAACATCAACAAGGACACCAAGTCATCTGTTTCATATTTTCCATCAATAATATCCTGCTTTCAGGCAAAATAAAGAGTAAAATCAAACTTAAGACTTACAATTCATAAGCTTATTTTTCCAGTACGATAGGTAGTGATGGGTCGATTCCATTTTTTGATTCCTCAATTCTAAGAAAAGAATTGGGATCGGGTGCTTCAAAAGTTGAAAATAGATGCTTTAGTGCATCTTAACGTGTATTTTGTTCTGATATTCACATAAATTTGCTTCAAATCTTTCTTGTTACGGCCTGAAAATAGCTTGGCAGCAATCCATCAAGCACCCAAAAACAAGGAAGCACTGAGATATGTTCCAAATCTTGCTTCAAGTGTCTTGAAATGCAGGCACATAACTTTGAGGCATTTAGTCCATGTAAAAACTGCTTCAACCTATGCGCAGGCAAATTTGGTGCAATTGATGCAATGTCACAGTGCCTATTGCAGGGAAATTGCATTTGGTGCAATTGATGCAATGTCACAGTGCCTATTGCAGGGAAATTGCAATTACTGTTATGGCAGCATGTTGCTTCCCTAAGCTGATGAATAATTTCTGAAGCACAATAATCCCACTCAACGATGGTGGCAGACATTACATGCACTCAAATCCCATCCAAAAAGAGTGTGTGCACACATATGTACTATGGCTATTAACTACAGTAATCTGATTTGAGCAGCAATATATTATTAGATGACTTGAGCAGAAACCACCTCCTGTTGCTATTGGAAAATGCAATGGAATGTTCAGATGCTGCTTCTTGCATTTGGCCTCAGCATTTTTTAAGTTGCTCCTCAGATATGGAAAGAATTTACATCACCCTCGACATGTCAATACAAATTTACCCATTATTCATTTCATAAAATACAAGGTCTGTTCAAAAAGAGATGGGACTCTTCGAATAAATACTTGATTTTATTTGTTAACCTTTAATCATGTTTATCAACTTAAAAATACAGCCCTTGGCTGTCAATAAAATGCTCCTGAAATATTTTCCAGCTTTCAAAATACCTGGAATCCTTCTTTCAGGATAGCTTTAAGTTTGTGTTACAGTTTTGCTGGATGTCTTCAACAGTTTCAAATCAGTGTATCCTTTCAAGGTGGACTTCAACTTAGAAAATAGAAGCACGATCCGGAGAGTAGGGCAGTTGGGAGGTTCACTGGTATGCTGTTTTTGGTCAAAAACTTGGTAACAATCAATGATGTGTGCACTGGTGCTTTGTCGTGATGAAATAGGTTGATGAATAATCTCTTACCAATTGATGAAAATAATCAACATCACCTTCACGTTTGATCTAGACATCCAAGCTTTTTTGGTTTGTGGGGAAGATGGCCTCTTCTACTGTGAAGACTGGGCTTTAACCATAAATTCAGGTTTCATCACCTTTGATGATTGTTTTTAAGAAGTTGCATTAATTGTTTGAATGATCACACAGTTCTTGGCTGATTTCAAGATATGTTTACCAATGTTCATCCAATTACACTTGTGGCACAAATTTGAACGCAATGCTCTGCATGCACAAAATTTCTGTCAAAATGGTTAAACACAATCCAACACTAATGCCAACTTCATTGGTAATCTCCCTGAAAGTTAATCTATGGTTTGCACACACTTAACATTCACACTGTTGATGGGGCCATTGTTTGTTGTTTGTCCACTTCTTGGTTCTTCATCGGTTGAGGTTTGTCCAGACTAGAAGCGGTTGACCTAACAAAAACAATGTGCCCAACTCATAGATTCATTGCTGAATGCCTCAGAAATCATCACATAAGTTTCAGTTGCACTTTTCCTGAGGTTAAAAAAAAATTCAATGCACAAACGCTGCTTCTATAACACCTTCATTCTCACTGACACAAGAATTTGTACAGCAAGCATGCGCAATCTCAGACAAGAATCGATATTGTGTGGTGACAAATCGAGATAAGGCCATTAGCAATGTGGTGTTTTACTTTTCACTGATGCCTCTGGAAGGTTACAACTCACTGATTGTGATCCATCAAAAATTTCACAAAAATAAAACACTTCCATATCAAAAATATGCTAAGAATGCCAGGAACCAAAGATCCTTGGCACATAGATACTGGAAAGCTTGATTATCTTACACAAAGCTAAAAGCATTAGCCAGAAAGTATTTAGCCATCCCACCATGCACTGTACATAGTGAAAAAATTGAAAATTCAGAAAGAAAGAAGTGTGACAAAAATACAATGGACTTGACCCTGATAGTGTCAAGATTGTGTCAACTTCTTAAAGAAAATTTCAAGTATTTCACCCATATATTGTATAGAACATGAAAGTTTAATAATTTCTTAATATTTATTTAGCTAATTTAGGTTCATTGACACGATTTAGAAATATAAGATACATAGTTACATAAATAGGGTGCAATGATATACACATATTTATAACATATATAAAAGCAAATTGGACAAAACAAATCATTAGCTTTTTATGGAGGCAAGATACTCTGTTTTTATTTTTAAACTATGAAACTATAGTGTCATTATTTTGTAAAAATAAAATATGAAATTATCATGATCATAGTTAACCTGTATGTCAAATTCTCTTTTCTTGGTAAATGAAATTCATACATACTTGAAAGCTGTTCTTTCAGTTTAAACTCTTATTATAGAATGCTTAAATGCTACCTTCCATTAATACTATGCAAATATCAACTGATAATGACCCTAAATGAGTATGCCAGAAGAGTAAAATTTTGCTGAGACATAAAATCACCACTGTTATGTTTCAGCCAAAATTATATATGCATCCGTTTGCAATTTCCTTAGTGCTTACGCATTATTAGTGATGTAGGTGGTATTGAAACACTAAATAGTATCATTTTGATTTGCCGTAAGTAAGTTTATTCCTTAAAAAATATGGGTAGACACCCTGTGGGTTTTAGGTAAGACCATTGGTACGTAGAAAACAAATTTTGAAGCAACCAGACCCCTTAATTATTGAAATTTTGACTTCACAATATATATACATCTGGGAGAGGAAAATATACAGTAGAGAGTTTTGATTGAGTTTGTTTCAATCTAGTGCTTGAATTTTAACATGATTCAAAGCTCTCACATTACATCGGCATATATTGTCAAATGGGACTAACAAGTTACCAAGCATGAAATGCCAGTAACTTTGAATCGTCAATCATTTATTAAAGAGTAGGATAACCTTAGTCTTTTTCGTTCATATGCAACCATTTTAATACATCAGTAGACAATTCTCCCTTAAAAACTCCCAAGGGATGAAGCTCCCAAGAAACTCAAAGAAACTCCTACAAAAAATCATCAAACTGAACCCAATAGTTTTCTAGAAAGATTTTAGGAATAGCTTTGTCGCCTTCGTTCCTATCATATTAAAAGAACTCATCAAGGAATCAGAATCTTCTTATAAATTCAAGGGATGTAGTGGATTCTTTGAAAGATACAGACATTTTTTCTGGGCAAACATCAAACTATCTACCGATTTGAAAACATTTTTCAGTGGGTTCATGCTAGCAGGGTATGTGGTACCACTCATTGTTTATGCTTGGTTATATTTTTTAAAGTCAGTCTGATATCAGAACAAAGTCATGAAGCAAGAAAAATGTTGCTCCTGATTGACTGTATCAAAATTCAATTATAATGAGCTGACATTCACGGAATTTAACCACAGAGGTAAAAATAATAATTAGGAATGTGTTTTATTTTTCCCTAGGGTATCATCATGATCCTGAAACTGAATTATGCTGATGTCACCACAAGCTGCATCATATGGGTCTCAGAGGACAATTGAAAATCCCCAAAAAAATAGTTGTCCAAGGTTTTGAGTCAGTAGTCCAGTTAAATTAATCCTTTCCTATTCATTACTCATTGTGAACAATGATCATTAGATTGTATTGAAACAAACTTTGCAATTTTTCCCTCAGTGTAATCTTACACATGGTGGTGCTTTGATAGTTTGTCTTTTTCAAGGGAGCAACAACAACCCTTCGCAATGACATTAAAGGGTTGAAATCATGTCTGAGTAAGCTGAAATTTGTGTGGCAAAATATAAAGCTTGTTTCAGCACTGCAAACAATTAGCAAATATAAATATCAGTATTAATGTATGTTATTCATCAATTTCTTTTTATGGAAATTTTTGTGTCAATTTTTCTGAGGAAAAGGTTGAAAAATATTGAGGACAGTAAGATTAAATATGATGAAACAATCAAGGGATATGATGTGCCAAGGCTGATTTTACTCCAAAAAGTAATGAATGGCCGCTAGATTTTGATCATAGCTTCAATACTTTTTTATGAACTTAGCGTTTTAAATTATTTGTGAGTATTAATTTGATTACCTACCAATATACACTTTGAAAATTTCCAAAACTGTAAAAATATTGTTTTTTTTTGGTTTGCTGATGATGCAAAAAACCTTTTTTTTATTCCAATAGGTATTTAATAAATTCTCCTTTGCATTTGATTCATTACATTTTTCAATATTCTGCTCCTAATGGTTCAGTCATAACTAGGATACCTTTGACCTGACAGAGTCATAAAGGAATAAAGTGTCTAGTAACATAAAATATCCCCAGCATAGATTAAATTTAAAAATATCCTTGTCATGGCTTAAGCTTAAGTTCTCTGAAGCCTTCTTCCCTCGGTAGTTTTTGCTTGAATCAAGCTTTGCTTTGCTTGAATCAAGCTCGCATGTAGGCATTTTATGTCATGCTTTTTCTTAAGTTTGCTGATTTGCAAGGCAAAACTTCTCAAGTCTGATTCAAGCATAATTTGTTATCTGGGGAATAAATAAATATCCAACAAGTCTTATAATTAACAGTAAAGTGCAATTGTAAAAACTACTAGGGTGGTATCCTGCACCACTCTAACAACACTCTGGCTAATTTATGTAGAATGACCTCACAGATTTATTTAAAATAAGAAACTGGTTGCACAAAGTGCGTTATGCCATACTTTAAATGATGTTGAATCATCCTTAGTTTAGATTAAGTCACACTATAATTTAATACAGCAGGCATTAAAAACAAAACAACTGAAAAATGACCCATCTATGAATTTTGGATCTGTGGTTGACCTTCAATATAGATACTATTTTGTACTCCTATCCATTAACTGCAAGAAAAAAGTGCTAAGGGGTAGTGGGAGACTGGAGCCTTATAAAAGTGCCAAGGTGGGCAAGAGTGACAGACAAACATTACATACTTTCAAATATTAATTAAAGATATAGTTAATGTGAAAATGCTCTGCTCAAAGACTAGCTGATCAGAAATAAAAAAAGTGAACATCTTATGTATGTGTGGGGCAGCATTTAAGTGTCAAGCAAGAAAAAAGTGATTTACAATAATGCCAAAAGGAAAGATTAACAGAAGAAGGACAGTGAAAGAGTGTAAAACAAAAAAATTAATACTAAAACAATAGATGATCCAGAATAGAGTACTATGATACAGAATAATAGAATACCCATGATTAAGTTTTCTCACTGAGAGAATTAACCATACTATTTTTATCTTATATGCTCACAACAGAGAATTATGATCACCCCTATAGATCTTAAGAATCCATTTTTTTTTAAATTGAAGAGATGAAAACAGATACACTTCAGGCAATCGCATGAATTATAAATCCATCATGCATTTACACTAATTAACTTCACTACATTATTTAAGCAATGAAATCAGACTGTACTGAATTTTAGACATCTAATAAGAATCATCTTTTATCAAAGATGTTAAAACAGCTGGATTTAATTCATGCAGTTATTTGAGGCAAAAAAGATGTTGTGCTTCCCAGCAATGAAAAGCTAAACGTGAACCATCATTGGCATGTAAGGTATTTTAAAACTGTTTTGAGTGCAAAGTGTATTAAAACAAAAGCCTTTGTAGCCAACTTCATAGTAAAAGAAAACAAATTCAAAGAATAATGAAAAATTAATCAGTATAATATAGAAACATTATAAATAAGCTCTACAGAAACTGGTGCGCATACACTAAATAGAAAAAACAAATACTATTGGGTCTTACCGTATGAGTGTGATGCAATATGAGTCTGATTGTTAGAGATTAATCCTATTGAAATTTTTTCTATTATATTTTCTATAGCATAGCAGAATTTCTCTACTGCATTAAGCACTCATCACAAAAAGAACATCAGAGAAAACAAAACTGCATATTAATTATGACAATACTCTTCTGGATGAATGTATATAACAATAGCATGGAGCTCTTATTTTCTCAAAAGAATTGCAAAGCTATATATTTTAGAGTCCTCCTTTTTTTAGTAAAGAAGTACAAAGAATAAGAACATAAATGAATTTTCTCTTCTTTGCAGTTGGAGCAACATAAAATACCACACTCATACAAATAATCTATTACCTGTTAACAATAAAAATAAATGCATGAAATTTGCTATTATGCAAAAAAATCATACATGCTACTAAATCATGCCCAGAACACCAAGTATACCTTTCTAAGATTTCTTCCAGGAAGTTCCAAGTGATTCATCTGTAAGAAAGGAATCATATCTTCTACAAGAACATGATATTTGAATGAGATATGTTAATGATGATGTGATGTGAGTTAAGCTAACAGGTAAAAAACCAAGTATCAAACATATTTCTAAAATTAAAATTAATATTCTTTCTAGCATAAACAATTGAAAATATGATAGTATTTCAAGTATGTACAAAGTACAGAGAAATATTTCAAAGTATTTAAGTAAGAAATGTGATAAAAATTTATAAAATCAGTTGGCAGTGTTTAACACACATCTTGTAATCATGCAAAAGACAGTGTATAAATTGTTCATGGTTGTATACATGATGGAAACAGGATTAAGAGGCAATAAATCACCCTTTAATCAAGGGTCATTTCACTGAATGAGGAGAATTGGAAGGCAGACATGTTTCTTGGATTCAAATTGAAGTTTTGCATTCTAACTGCCCTCACAGAGTGATAGTGTACCTTTACTGGCGTGGTCTGAAATCTATAGTGAATTAAAGACTGATGCCATGCTATTGTATTTTCATAACTATCATTAGATTGTATCACTGAAGTAAAAATACCAATGTCTCTTGCGACTCAATTTTATTCGGTACAGCTAGTTTCGTTGCATTGGCATCATCCTCAGTTACAGAGTTCAGAACTCTGTACCTGAGGATGACGCCAATGTGCCGAAACTAGTTGTGCTAAACGAAATTGAGTGGAAGGATATATTGGCGTTTTTAATTCAGTGATAATAGATTTCCACAAAGTTAAGCCTGAAAACATTGAATATATTAGATTGTATATTTTTAAGATATTAATGGTAAGGACTACAGACAATTTAGTTACTACAGTGTAATAAACCCATATTATTAAGCAAATCAATGCAAATTCTCACATTGATAAATAGATTTCTTGTATGGTAATTAAGGTCCTTTTTTAATACACGAGCATTAATATCACAACTGTAGGAGTAAGAGCCCAGTTAACTTTTGATTGTAATTTAGTGCTCTTAGGATATTCTGGATTTTGCTCAAATATTGGAAGGATTATTTGTAAGAGGAAAATTATTCAAAAATCAGGAAAAATTAAGCCAAGTAAAAAATAATATTCTAGTTTTCGTTGAATACTTTGGAGACACCCATTTACTATTTAAAAAATTCCTAATTGGACAAATGTCAAAATAGTACACTTGAGCACAATCTAAAGCTATGAAATGGTGTCATTTTCATTACTATAGCAAAATCTGTCCATGAAAGCATATTAGAGATAAAGACTAATTTACATGTTCACCAAAAATAAGATTTTGAAATCCATAAACTTTGATAATGGGTATATTTTGACGAATTTATGATGATTTCCATGGTTTTAAATGTCAAAAGACTATTCTTATACTTTAATTGTAACAATTTTCCTATGCCACTGAAGAAGTTATAAGCTAAATAATGCTGCAAATTTTCTCTTGAAGAAGTCTTAATGCAATGCCACCAAACTACTAGAAACCTGAAATGCTAGCTATATAGTTTGGTGGCTTACTCTTCCAGCATATGACACCATAAATACCCTGACTTTATTTTGAAACCTTTCAACTTGCCAAAAACAAATTGAATAAAAATCAGAGAAGCCATTAAATCCAAGATTGACTTGATTAATGATATGGTCTATACATGATCCATATCTTTTTCAGTGAATGGCCCTTATTCATGTTGATACTTATATTTCAAATGTACTCATATTTACTGGTGGGCTATAAATTCTAGGCCTTATCGAAGTTCAAAGGCTGGATATTTAATTTAAAATTATTCCTCAAATGATACCTTCCCTAAACAAAAATGAATGAATATCATAAATTACCAACAAATACATGAGACAATTATTAGTGAAAATCCATTAATTCAAAATCCAGCATACCAGCTATGAAGTACCGACTACATTTTTACAATGTACTACAGATATGATTATCTATATATAGAATCCACTCAGGTACTCACAAGAGAGTTGGAATGGCCAATTGAAAATAAGAGTAGCTGAGAGATAAATCATGGACAGTTATTTCCTAATATTAGCCATGACTGATAGATTTCCTACTCTTAAAACTAGATAAGTCAAAATATTTTACTGCTGAAATTATTTTGAAAGTGACTCATTTGAACATGAACATGTATTGGACTCTGTACCAAAAAAAGTTTGTCGCTGAAATAAGGAAAGATATAAAGGAAGATACGAATATAATGCTGGGATTTTATAAATGTTATTCAATTGCTATATATTGTGTGCAGAGCTTGGAAACATACTAACCAATATGGGACAACATTTTACATATCTTAAGAACTTTTCTGGACATTTGGATTAGTAGGGCATAACTATAGAAGAAAAGAACCCTACAAATTTGTGTACCACATACACTGATGTAAGGTGAACATCCCATTTTAAATATTGAAAGAAGGGAAAAATCTAAAACTTGCATTGACAAAAATAAGAAGTTTTAATGGAAGTGAATAATTTCTTTTCATAGTTTTGTAACAACTACAGGATTTTCTATAAAGATTATGTCACCTCACCAATAAAACGATAATACTGAAAATGTACCATAGCAAAAGAAATTATTGTCACAGTCCAATCCATATTGAAATTGCCTTGTAGTATCAAAATTATTTGTATTTTATTAATGACCTATATCAAGATTGAAGCAGAAAAGTTAATAAGTGAATTTAAGGTGAATGTTTTTCTAATTAATCTTAAATGTTCATCTCTTATGCTATTTCTCCCACTGATAGACTCATCATTGAATTGCAAGAGTTAAAAATCTTTTCACCAATTTATTTGAGAAAGTAGACCTGTCTCTGTGTCTGAGAGTCTCTGGGAGTCTGCCCGGTAAATATTTTCAAAACCTTAAAAACTTAGGTATTTCAAGTCACAGAAACAATGAGAAAAATATTATCTCTTGAGAGACATCAAGATGAGAAATAGAGAAAATGAAATACATCGCTTAGGGAAGGGGGATCTTACAGAATGCAAAATAGTGCTTGATGCACTGAACAAACAGGAGCAAGAATATTTAGTCCCTATTTACCATTTATTGTGCTTCTTGAACCAAGAGTTTAGAGGAGGGGTGGCTAGAAAAATGACTCACTCATTTATGACACTTTGAAAAAGGGTTGATAAAAGAGGAACCTGAACTCATGTAAGACCCTCTCTTTTGACAGTGATTTTATTGATTTAAAGATGCAAGAGGCACAAATTGTTATACGATATATCACAGTGCTCATAATTTTCATTGCTATGTACATAATTGCTGAAAAAAGATCTTAGAAAAAGAAATTATCAAATACTTGGTAATGGCAAAATGGAATGAGTAATTTCTCATCAAAATGTTGAAAAATCTTTTGGACTAAGCTGTTAGGTGCCAATATAATGTAAATGTTGCTTGGCATCTTCCCATGAATAGTAATTATGCATCTTTCTTGCTATTATTAATTTTTCTAATAGTTCAGGGAACTAATACACCATTCCAAACTCCTTTTATTTTGGACACCCAGGAATATAATTCCAAAATTTAAGGGACTGTACCACCATAGTGAACAATAATTAATGATAGACTTGAACACATTGTTCAGCAATAGATTTATGCACAAACAAAAATGTTCATCAGAGGAATTTTTTCAAATTGTTCATTTAAGCATGGGAGACTATGATGACCTTTTTTGAAATGAAAAAAATACTTTTTTGGTTTGAACATATTAAAACCAATAATAAACATTAAACAATTGCCTACAAAAAAGTTAAATATTTCCTGCCAATTAACAATTAATCATCCATTTTATGAAAAATATGAACATGATTCAAAGCTGTAAGAGAAATGATTCCCTGAAGATAGAAAATTATTATTACCTAATGTCATTTTATTAAATAATTATCTTGGTTTCTTAAATTCCTTTATTGAATCATCTTCATCAATGATAGCTTAATTTTTTTGCCATGCTATCCCTAAATGGAAGTCATTAAATGACAACACTGCTTAGCTTCCTACATCAATCCTTCTCGGAAAATATTTTATTCACCCAAAGCATTCAGAATAATTCAACCAGATTAGGAAATATGGTTAATCTCTTTGTTTGTTTATTAATAAGATTATTCAATTACATAAAACTTATGGGAGTTCATGCAATGTATTTTAGTTCAGAAAAAGGATAAATTATATACTCTATGAAGTTGATACAGATTTCATCTACACTTTTTAACCTTTAGATTATATTTGGTTCATCGCAACACATAAGTGTAGTGTGTGTGTTTTCAATCTTTTATCAGTATGGTTCAATGCACATCTATCACTGCTCAGG